>JAQFZX010002220.1:0-20767 GCA_034682405.1 Hydroisotoma schaefferi | reverse complement strand
ATCGCGCGCTCACTCTGCACACACCGCGTGCTCACTTTTACATGCCTTTCGTTACGCCCGTTTACAACGGTTTATTTCCTTTTAAAAAACACAAATATAAAGTTGGAGTTTGATTAATATGTTTCATTTCATTCGTTGTTTGAAATCAAGTTTAAATTGTAAGAAATCAAATAAGCAATCTAAATTTCCAAATGTAAATATTGCATGTTTTTAATAACTCTGACTCTGGTCCATCAGGTTCAGATGCAATACAATTAGAGGTTCAAGGCCGTTAATCTGTAAACTATCTTTAGCTTTAGCTAAGTTTCTTAATTTAAAGGAATAAATATACCCACAAACTGATAGCATGACTGTTTAAATGACTACTCAATTTTAACGCAATGCTGAATATCATATTCAGTCAAAAGTTTGCCAAACAGATCTTATTGCGAGAGAAGAGAAGGATTTCTGCTATAATGCTCTTAAAATAATTAATACAAGAAATTATGCACTAATGACCATACAGAAATAATAATTTGTTATTCAAACATGATAACATGAATAAGGTTATCATCCATATTCCATAAAAAGTAGCTACACGTGATTTTGTTTCCTTAAAAAAGTACTCAGAAATACAGCAATAAATTACCATTTTGCTGAGTCAAAAATCCAAAAGAGTTTCAGCAGTTCCAAAGCTCGACCACTATAGGTTAATAAACTTGTTGAATTGTCTGAACGAAAGCAAACTAATGCACTCGGATAAAGATATTTCAGCAAATTGGGATTGAAGCTTGAATGTAAAGGCGTCCTTCCAAATACCTTCAGATCTGAAACCTTCAACGTATCACCTTCGTGAAAGCAGCTAAAAGCAACGACTTGCTGTGATCACAAACGCAGAGTAAAAGTCTGAAGCCGAGGTGAATTTAGCTCATGAGGAATCAAGCCCATAAAATAGTAGCCGTGGATTGTATTCGCAGACGAGGTTTTAGAGATAGATAGATAGAACGCCAGAACGCCGAACGGTAGGATTTCATAGCGTTGGATTCCAAATTCATTGTACGTATTGTATTGTAATCCACCCGACCCTACCGATTCGTTCTTTCTGTATTCAGTTTCAATGGCTAACCAAGGGGGATTTTTTATTTTATTAACATCGTCCTCGGAAATGGGGGTCCCCCAATTCCAGTACCTTTTTACTAATATTAAACTATAGCCGCTAACTTCGAGGGAACTGAGCGGTCGCTTCCTTGATTAAAGCTACACCTCCGAAGCAAGGGGTGTAATTCAGGTCTATATGCTTTGCTAACTTCGAAGAAAGGTTTATATAGGCAATAAATGCCAATGCATAGACTTTCTTTGCATTGGAAATTGAAATTGCGTGTTTGGATTTTGAATCAACTAAAACGCAACAACTTGAAGAGTAAAACTTTACCAGTGAGTTGTTTTTATTGCTTTTGTCTAAAAAAAGGGGCCAAACTACCAAAAGAAATGGAGTTTCAATTCTCTTGACAGAATCATAAAAGCTAACAAAATATATAATGTGTACACGCAATATTTCGAAACCGAAGATAAATTGATATTCAATGTGGTATGTAAATAGTTTTATCAAACATTTCAAAGCTCTTTGACAATCGATTTAAAAACCGTAAAACCTTGCATGAACGCACGCAAAAGGACAGCTAGGCAGGATCGATTAAGTGGTTTAAGGTTGAAGAGTTAACATAACAAACTTGAAAACTTTTCAACTGTCTATGTAACACTGGATTTCATGTTCCATGCAAAGCGTTGCATGACGGTTCATTGGCAATGTTTGAAAATGTTTCTTCAGTAAGACGGAACTTTCTAAGCAAAAGTTAACAACTTTCCCCTTCAACAATCGGCGTGAGGAGGGTAGAGTTGCTTTATTGACCAAATGTATGCCTGAGGATGATAATTTGGTACAAAGTTTGTCAGATGATTATCCTGACCTAATCCTAATGAATATTTTATTTGGGTATTGGATGTATCCTTGTAGTAATTGATATAATACATATAATATATACCTAAGCAATTGGGGAAAATACTGCACTACATCCACTGAAATGAGCACAATAAAATGAACGTTGAACGTATAATGACGATTACTGAGTATTGCTTTTGTTGTTTGTTTGAAAAAGTCTTTTGAAAGTCAGCATGCCACATTCATTGTTATTCATTGGAAAGAAAGCAACATCAAATAATGACCATAAGAGTTCTCTGAACTTCATTACTGCTTTGCCTTTACACCGTATTTTGTTGACTAGAAACCCCGAATGTTTTACGTTGTAGACCCGCACAAGAAGTGCAATGAATGAGTGCATTTACTTGCATCTTTGACATCTTTGTAGTTCACTTTTTGGCATTAGTGTCATCATATCAATGTAGCTGCAACAAATAAATCAAGAGACCAGCAGCAACCAGATTTATATAATGGCAAGCAGCCGACCCCTAGTCGAATACCTATCTTGACTTTTCTCATAAATCAGGAGTATGGAATTATGACATGCTATGCTAGATCGAATGCAATTCATCAGACAGATAAATACAATAATAAAAATGAAAACAATGGAGAATTGAGAATTACAGCTATACCTTTAGTTTAATTCAATCATCTGTATTTTTACTTGGTCTTCGTATCTGTAGTTTGTACTCATTTCATCAGGTTAATTAACCTCATTCATGGTTAACTTTGGAAGTCTCAATCCCATTAAAAGTTACCCCAAAAACTCGAAGACTTCGCTATAGTTTCAAAGTTTCAATTCAATCATAGTACAGCACACATTACCCCAAAAAACCCAAGATTACCGTAGTCGTAGTCTCAATCCCATTACAATTTACCCCCAAAACTAGCTATATTCTGCACTCTCGGTCCCCAAAGCCCAAAATTATTTAGCTTATGCTTGTAGCCTAAATCTTTCACTACAAATCATCCTCAATACGTCAAGACGTTAATTAGCCTCTGTTTTCTTGCAATAATTTAGCCACAAATTCATCCTAGCTTCCATCCCGTCACCGTGTTAAAATTGACCCACAGAAACCCCAGAATTTATCTAGAGTACAAATACGGTAATTATATTCCTCATTCTGACCTTATTATATCTTCTTTAATGTCCCAGGTTTACAACTCAAGTCCATTCTTTTTGTTGATATTCGTGTGGTGTCTAAATGCACAACGCTTTTATTTCAATTCTCAACGCCACAGTCCAATTTATAAAATAATCTTAACTTTACAAAAATAAACCTTTATAAGTATGAGTAAGTATTTAGGTGCTATCGAACATTAACAATTCATTTGAAAAAGTCCTTCAATAGCCTAATTTTTCGTTCAAAGAAGTTTTGCCATCCCCTAGTTGATTTGATGGTGGCACCCATGTAGAATATTTAGGGTCTGAAACATCGTAGTCATACTTAACCGATTTGGGGACTTTGATTCTCTGCCGATTGCGCTTTTGTTTAGTTTTTTTGCTAGCTTCGCTTAAACTTGCATCTTTTTCTTCATCTTGATCATCAGGACTCGACTCAGAATCTTCTTCTTTCATTGGGCTTGCTTTTTCTTCTTTCGAGTGGTCTTCTTTCAATCGGCTTGCTTTTTCTACTTTCGTGGAGTCTTCGACATGATCTGCTGAAGAGTGCGGCTGTTCCGATACCGATTCAATTGACTCTAATACCTTTGCTGGAATTCTAGGACCGTATAACTTTTGCTGTTTAACTTTGAAAACTATGCTGCTTGTGGGCGTAGGCGTTTCGGCCAAAGATGTAACTTTGGAAGCAGATTCAGGAGTATCCACTGTAGTAGAACCAACTTCTGTTTCTGGATTAACTTCTTTTGATTCCGATTTCACTTCGGTAAAAGATTTATTTACACTCTGAATTTCTAATTTCTGTAAAACTTTAGTTTCTTCCTGTTTGACTGAAATCCGCTGGCTCGTAACGAGAGCTGGGGGAAGAAGGGCTGGCGTAACTAAGTTTAGGAGTTTCTTCACACGCTTAATCTCCTCGTTGGCCTGGCGCAGTTGGGACTTTAATTTCTTCACATCTGAAGATCCTCCAGTTTTCAAAAATTTAACATAATCATCTATATCCATTTCATCCTCTGCATTTAAATTCTTCTGAGATTTGCTGATTTGCTCTTGTAAAGTCTCTATTTGGCTGGTTAAAACTTCTGCTTTTTCACTCTAAAAAATACAAGATAGAAATTAAAATTTAGCTTTGGCACTGGATTTAGCTACAAAAAAGTATGTGTTGAAGAATCATAAAACCTACCAATGATTCGTAAGTTTCGGGTTTTTCTTCAATCTGACCAGCCACTTTCATTTTCTTTTCTCTTTTCTTTTCAACGAGTCCAGTTCTGTCCAAAAAGGTGTCTTCATCGCTGGAATAGTGGTCCTGGTCCCAATTTTTTGCCTTACGTTTTCCTTTGCTTTCTGGAAGGTTAAATACAAAAATTGGTCACATTTTAATACATCGGGCTATTTTTAAACGGCAATAACCTACCATGGTGGGATTGTCGAAGAACTCCGTACTTATCGAGTATCTGACAAGCCTGCAATGCAGCCTGATGTACTGCTTCCTTTTTCTTCCCTTTAACATCAACTTCAGCAAATACAGCTTGATCAGATGGCCCATCAAGTGGCAAGCTGTAGTTAATTAATCTTATCAGTAATTATCTTCAACCTTTCATGTAAAATAAAATATACTAAAATCACTTCGGTAAAACTTACTTGATTCTACAAATAAACTGTCCAACAGCCTTTTCTCTGACGTCATAAATAAGTTCATACCCTTCTCGCTCAAACCAACCCCTGAGAGTTTTCTTAGGATTATCGAATCCTTCAGTTTCTTCAAAATTAATAGCGAAAGGATTCTCCCTCAAGTCGGATTCCTCGTCGGCATCTTCGCCTATATGCAACAGAAGTAAACCGTTTAGTTAGCTTACTCGATACAAAATGAACTTCAAACTGTAAAACATTTTTTTTAATTTTTAATCACCCATTCCCCACGAGCATCCTTCATCATCCCCTTCCACACCACTGGTTTTGATCAGAAGACCCTTTTCTTCCAATCGTTTTCTTGCCAACTCTCTTTGCAATCTCTCGTTTTGAAGTTCAGTGACGGACTTGTCGCTTTCTTCTTCTTCGTCGTCAGCGGGTCCCGAAAGAATATATAGTCTTGCCGAATTCCCGAATTTTAGCACGTGTCCAACGTGTAAACGATAGTATCTGAAATTAAAGTGAACATTATACTTCCGTCAGTAAAATTCCTTCTTATTACACATACATACTATATACTGTCTCAATTTAGGCGAATTACCGTCTTGGAAAAACCTGATTTTTGTTAATAAATGTTCCATGCGTTGAGTCTAGATCATAAAGATAAAGCCCTGTTTTCTTAGGCTCCCCCTCTCCCCCAGCAACTTCATCCCCCGTAGAACTTTTACCCCCGTCATCTCCTCGAATAAACTGGAGAATGGCATGTGTTCTAGATACGGTGGGATTTTCAGCAACAAGATCACAAGCCGGAACCCTTCCAACAACGTAGAAACCTTTATTATCCTCTTTCCGAAACTCGACCTTATCCACTATCGTCCCAGTTTTAAGTACTTCAAAACTATATCTGGGATCTGCAAAGGGGGCTGCAGTCTTGGGTGAATTGTACTTTAAAGAAGACACTATCTCCATGTATTTCGCGTGCTTATCAGCCAAGCGTTGCGCCCGGACTTCCGGATCTTCTTTTTGGACTGGAGACACTTGTTTAATCTTCGGTGACGATGACGATGTTCCTGGAGGTGGTGGGAGTATCTTTGGAGGTTGCATTGTTGACTTTCGACTTTGACATAGATCTTCTTCATCTTGTTCTTGAGTTGCTGCTGCTTTTTAGGATAAAATCACAGATAAAACTCAATTTTAGCATTTACATACCAAAATTACGACAGATAAATAAATAGTTTGATCTTAAATCTTATCTTACGTTTTTGTGGCTCAGTTGATGAGTCTATGTCCATTTTTTTGGGAGCATCAGCATCTTCACCTTCGGATATTTGTTGTGAGTGCAACTCTTGCAACTGCAACTGCACGGATCCACCAGCGACTGGAGCTCCTGGAATTTTAAAATCTACGTCTTGGCTAGGTTTCATTTCCATTTTTCGAAAATGTAGCGATTTACGCTGTTTCTGGTGCTTTCCAATCTACTATTTAAAATAAAACTTTTTTTAATACGTTCGTCGGAAATTCAATAAATAGTTTTTAAAGATGTACCGTGCCGCGTGGAATTCTTTGTGTCGTGTCTCTGTTTTCCCAGTAAATGAACAGTTGGCTACCGTTGCCATTGTCTCGATTATCGCATCCCTCGAATAGTAGCCTCCCTCGAAACAAGTAGTTAGTCTCGCTTCAATAGTAGCCTCCCTCGAATAGTAGCCTCCCTCGAAACAAGTAGCCTCCATAGAATAGTAGCCTCACTCGAATAGTAGCCTCCCTCAAAAAGTAGTCTCTCTAGAAAAGTATAGCCTCCCTCGAAAAGTAGTCTCCCTTAACTAATTACTAATAATAACTCCATGCATAATGTATAAAACATTATTTTATCTTATGTTAAATTTACCCTTATAACCTTAGACGTTTATGAAAGGGAAACCTTTGTCTCTAGTTTATTTATATTATTCTACTCTAAGGATAAAATTCCCAAGGTGTCAAGTGTCAATGTCAAACCCTACTTGTAACAGAACGCCCACTTTCCTCGTAATGTTCAATACCCCGACCCCTGTAATACAACCTTTCGAAACAAACAGCTTACCTACATGGTTTTCATCTTAAATCACATGGCTTTTGGCATTTATTCACATTGAGCGAGACCAAATCAAATATGACGAACATGCTAAAACCCGATTATTTATAGCCGGTTTAATTGCTTTATATTCTATAAAAAATGCACGGATGGAATTGCCGTTGAGAAAGTTAAGGTGTTTACTTCTTCATTTACTAAATTGATTCATAACACGAAACCAGCATGTACATGAACTTTGTCAGAAAATTAAATAATTGAAATACTAATACTTTTGATATTGGCACTCCGTGAATCTATCACGGTGCATTACTTATTGGCATCTGTTAAAACTATACTGCTTTGTTTAAATTTCATCTACAGACGATGTTTTTCTAAACGGTATGTATTCATGAGAAATCTTTGAGTCGTCGACGTCCACAATGCGAAATCCACTCGGATCGATCCCCATCGGAGCTCCTACTGCGGAGGTAACGATCAACTCTATGTCCCCGTAGAAGCCTCCTGCATTTCGGTGGTAATGTCCACAAAATATGTACTTGACTCCTAAATATATAATAGGATTTAAGATTAAGATTCATATGGATTAAAATAATAGCTTGAGGTAATTAAATTAAAATGCCGAATGTAACATAAATAATAAACTGACTAATAAGTTATTTTTAGCAATGTCATAAAAGATAAACAAGTACATTGCCCTTTCACTTTCTAATAAGTCAGCATATAAATCCCATACGACTGGACTAAAAAGTTAGGGCTTGTTTCTTCATGTTTAACAAAGCCAGAGGGTAAAGTAAAGTAACAACCAAATTGGAAAAAGTAGCGACTGCTTCTGCATGCCAAAAGAAGGAAAGGGACCAGGCAAAAAGGATATAATGATAAAGTGCCATGTCCAATAAACCTTTGCTATCCACCGAGGACATGCTTGTACCTCTTAGGATAATTGTACATGCAAACGTGTTAAAGGCTATTAAAATAAAGTTATTCTTAGTTTTAGTACCACAATCCTTTAGCTTATTCAACACTTCCATCCTTATATTTTTTTCCAGGTTGAAATACTCCTTATCTTCATGAGGGTCAGCCAGGTAGAAGGGAATGTGTTGGAAAACAACTAGAAAAGAACAATAGTTCAAAGGCTACATTAAATTACAACCTTGCACCCAACAATTCAGTGGCATATAATAACAACTTTGTAAAATACAACAGAGCAAAGACAGGAAAATATATTATAAGGGGACAGCATAACGTGACCGACCAACGTGTTTGGCCGTGGGATCCTGGATAGTTTCTAGAAACTCCAGTTGCCTCTTTGTTTCCTCAGGGAGGGCTTGAGGCGCTTCAAAATATTGACTATTAAGTACGACAAACTTGACCCCTCCAACCCAAAATGAAAAAATATCCGGCCCAAACTGGTTTCTATAGACGGCCAAGGTTTCACAAGTAGGGATGTCTCCAATATCATGATTTCCACACACGCAAACCAGCTTAACTGAGGGATCAAGTTCTTGAAATACTGTTGTGAAATCCTTATACTGTCTCCCTCGTACTTCTTCTCTTTCCCCTGAAAGTATTCCAATAAATCCAATAACTGTTTAAACCCAATTAACTCAACTTCAGGCTCATTCTTGGCTTCATACAGCCTACCTACCTGGATATGGAAATGAGTCAAGCATGTCTCCACAAATTACATAGAATCTGGGCTTCGGATCCATTTCATTTATCCTCCGAATGGATTCTTTAGTAAGACGGATCTCCTTATCCCAATTAGGCTCTGTTTTTTTCAAATGGTAGGAATCAATCATCCCAAATTGAGTATCTGCCCCTTGGACAAACCGAAACGGACCTTGCCACACCCTTTCATCCGGGTTATTCAGAAACTCCGAGATATTTGTTTGAGGAAGTGCAGAAGGAAACTCCATCTAAATTTTTTTCAAAAAAAAAAAAAAAAATTCCCCATTTTTTAAAAATTATTTTGAAATTGCATTTTATAAATATTTTTTACACCACTTTTTTAGACAGTATTACCTACATTTCTTCAAGTTTTAAAAAACATCTCTAAATTAACGTTAAAAAAGCCCACTTTATTACCTTTTTATTGCAAAATGCTGCAGCACCAGGCACCAACCAACGCAGCTAAAGAGAGTATTGAAAGTTGAAGCTGAGTTTTAGAGAGTTGAGCGTTAAGCCAGACTCCACCCGAAGATCTGCTTATAATCTTCTAGAAAGTAATTAAATTACCAGGATTACATTGTCAATTATTGTAATTGTGTGGGCGTTTGGTTGGATTGGAAACAGTAACAGAAATAGTAAAGTGATATAGTCAAGAAGTAGCGGGTTTCCTTCCGGAAGGTTGACGATGACCACCAGGAACAGTACCACATTGTACCAAAAAAAATGATATCACAAATATACAAATGCACAAAGAAATCCTAGACGAGAGGAGCTGGGAGGGGAAGGATTATTGAGCAAAATCCTTGTCATTCTTGCTCATTTCATAATGTCCAAAGATATGTTGATGTAGTAAGGTTTCACTCAAGTAAATAGTTGGCTTTGGGAGGCCAAAAATGGGCATAAGATGGGTATATATCACTAGCAACGGTTCTTGGATGGGTAGGAAGAAAGAACCGTTCCAAATCAAAATCCCATTGATGGGGGAATGCTTGCTTCACAGCAAACGAAGCGAACGTGTGGCTTTCTTAGATCTTAACTCGCATGAATAGATAAAAGCAACCCATATCAGATCAGATTTCTTCGGATTCTCGGTTTAAACAAGTCAAATGTTTCGGTTCGGGCTTCGGTTAATTTGGTCTAGGATTAGGATAGAATGGAGTGGGAGCTAGCTGGAGGCTGGAACCGTGGAATGTAGTTGCATGAATGATGTACCTTTTATCAGTAAATTAGTTGACAAATCGGAGGTGGGTTTTGGTATCAAGATCAAGATTATGGATAAAACAGGTTTTCGCTTGCATGCGGCATTCGCATTTGACTGAAAAATGAAAAGAACAGAGCAGGAGGATGCATGAAATTGTTACTTATGCAAATGCAAATGCATGCAGGCAGGGATCTACAAAAAAGAATGCTACGAAAGGTAATAATAGGCAATATAGGCAAATAGGCATGTTTATTGGTCATGATCATGAATATATTCATGTAAATTAAGATAGACAAATTTACCGGAATCTCTGGAGGATTGCTGGGCTGAAGACTGAAGAGGAAGACCCAAGTTCTGACTACTAAACAGTCAATTAGGTCTTCAGCACTTAAGCCCAACAACCTGAAGGACTCAGAACAGAATCATTGTATATCTAATCAGTCATAATTATAATTCCCTGTTCTATTCGAGTTCTTCATTATTTCTTTGACAGTAAAAAAAACCGTATAGCTCCAAACCATAAGCATTTCCGTTCAGAAACATTTCCACACAAAAACCCAAGAAATACGAAATATGACAAAACGAGGTCAATTCTTTATCCATTCCTTAATTTTTTCCACTCTGGCTGTACTCTCAAAATCGTGGCCCATACCGGTTAGCGTTACCTCCACCAATGTGAACAGTGGCGAAAGAATTTTCTGTAAAAAATATGATGTTTTAATACATTAAGAAGCAGCACGTTTAAGAAAAATGAGAAGCTCTGAACAAAACTAAATTAATTAATTATCCTAAAATAGGTGGAAGGTCTTCAATTTCCAAAGTTCGGATTGGGAATTGTGCAGCAGAGCCTTGCAAATTGGTAAAAGGGGTTGCCCTTCCTGTAGAAGTTGACTTCACATTTGAAGCTCCCCAAACCGGAAGCAGAATTAATCTGGAAGTGTTCCTTCCCTTCTGGACCATTCCGGGGGAAAGGTCAACTCTAGAACAGAAATATGGCGCTTCCGGTCACACGTTGGCTTCTTATGTCTGCGGAGATCATAATGAACCGTCGTGTCCATCCCATGCTGGAACTGCATACATGATTAAAACCAATCTCTATGCAGATCCAAGACTGACACAAGAAGCGACTAAAATAATTGGGAAAGGAAATCCGAGTCTGGATACGGTAAACTATATAGCTTCCGTAAACTACCGTATTTCCTGTTTTAATTCCCCTGGGACATTATTACTTCGAAGGGAAATTTAGAAATTCTATTTAAATGGACAAGATAGGACTTATAACATGGAAAGGTAGGGCCAGGGGGGAATTATACCGGAGGGGGAATTATTCCAGGAAATTCTGTACAAGTAATCGGTGATGATATCATATCAAATGCATTCCATCTCAAAGTTTTTTGAAAGTGCTTATGCTTTTTGCACAAAATCAAGTGAGATGATATGAGATTCCTTCCTTTTTTTATTAGGGCGTCGTTAATACGGGCTGGATTCTTACCATCACGGACGGAAAGGATTATTCTCAGTGCAATTTTAATGTGCAGTTTCAATTTTAGAGTTTCCGAAGAAGAATGCATGCATTTTTACTATTTGTCATGTTTTAACCCAATTACTACGACACTCAAGCCGAATTCATAACCAACTATGGAAATAATGTCAAACTATTATAAATGCATTTATTGCGACATTGCAATAAACGTGGAAGGTCGTATCGTATCGTACCGTACCAAAGCAAAGCCTTGATAACACATCGACATCCTTCGTTTCAGCTCGTCATCAGCATATTTTTAGATACTAATATATAGTGGTTTTGAAGCATATTTAACATGGGAGAGATACCCTTTTTAACATGTAAAAGATAGGCGTGCGGCATAATTAACGAGGATTTAGTAAAAACCGCACTAAACCAAACATAAACTTAAACTTCGCATGAAATTGAAACGATTCCTCCATAAAGCATTGCTCATTCCTCAAAAAAAAAACGTTCATCATAAAAATAGAATACTCCTCCTCATTTCCTCGTGACGTTTCGCCTCGTACTTTCTACAAAACTCATCACTTCCAATCCTCCTCCGCTCAGAAAAAACCCCCAAAAAACCCCAGTTTTGCACTTTTTTCTATTCTCATCTCATCCCCAACACTTTCTTACATTTATCTGAAAAAAAATGTCAAAAGTTTTGCAAAAACTCCTCAAAAATCAAACTTCCTCCCAGCGTAACTATAGCAACAGAGAGGACTAGTTTGTGAGCGGAGAAACACAGAAATCTCGAGGACGAGAATAACACAAAAAACGAGGGGAATATAGGGGAGAATCCGTCCTCAACTGCGTCACTTCTCCTCTAGAATTCGTTGGGGAAGGAGCATACTTTTTGAGCAAGAAATAAAGAGAAGGCAGGCAGAGAGGCAGATTCATCCAATATTTTCGAAGCTTATCGACGACATCTTGCTTATCATCGCAATCGCAATAAAGAATACAGACATTACAGGAAACAGGATCATTTTCAAGAGAAAAACAGGGATTTCAGTCGAGGAGAGGAGGGAAAAAAGATAGAAAAATAGAGAAATATCAGCAGAATATCAGAAAAAGGAGACAAAGAAGGGCAGCAGTTATTTTTCGAAAATTACAAGATTCCATCGACGCCTGGATCAACGGCAGTTTCAACGAGATTATTCTGTCGGGAGGAGTGATAAGTGGTCTTCTGTTTTTTATCAGGTGAGTTTTTCTCCATTTTTTAATCGATTTTGAAGCATTTACTCATGGTGTCCTCATTTTTTCGGAGCGTATGTTTTGGTTATTATTTTGGGAATATGTTCATTTCCGTTTTAGTGGTATTTTGTTCAGTTTTTGTTGAGTATATTTGAGTAATTCTGGCTTGAAATAAGAGGAAGGGAGGAAAACGTTTGTGTAATGCGTAATTGGGTTTTTGTATTGATCGACAAAATGGCGTCGCTCTGGGAGTTGGTGAGTGGGTGAAGCTGAAGGGTTAGGGTTTGGCAAGAAGGGGGTGACGTCACGTATTCTTGGTGTTATTGCATATGGGAATTGTTATATTATTGCTCAAAATAACATGTTTTTTTATCGTATGATGTTACGTAGGAGGTAGCCAATTAAATCTTGAGCTTTGTAATAATAATACTGGGAATTGGTTGTTAAGTTTAACTGCAATAGGCAACGCAAAAAGGCAGACTCAGCCATTGTTTTTCAGTTCTTTATCTTAATGTTGTTAGGGATAGAAAGTTGTGAAGTTCTGATTGTATTCATTTTCTGACGTTTACGGTTGTTTCTGTTGTTTTACAGGTAATTGCACTGGGATTGTAAGGTTTAGCTGACCTACGACCTTTGATGTAAGAAATACCTGGCGAGAAGGGTAGTCAGTTGTGTATTCCGAGCTGATTTATTTCCTTTGAGCAGTCCACTCCATAATAATCGGTTCGTTCGTATTAACCTATTTATTAATTAGTCCAATCCTCCAGAAGCTAAAGGGTTGATTAGCGTAAGATCCCATATTACTTACGAATACCAAATACAATACGTCCAGTCATCCTATCATCCATATCCATTCATCTGTAAAAATATGAGAGCCCCACTTACGCACACTGGTGGGTGGTTACCTAGTCAAAGGCCTGAGTACGATCCCATGGGGGACCTTAACACATCAAATCTTTTAAAATGGATCTCAGATGTAACTATCAAACGTAGACAGATCAGAAAAAGCACACGGTGTGGTAATCTATTCGCTGAAGCCATCTTATCTAGTGCCCTGAGGAAAGCAAGAAAGGACTTAGCCAATAAGCAGGAAGACAAGAAGAAGAACTTACAACTTTTTAGCAGTAGATTAAGTAAAAGATATTCCACCAATGATGATGATAGTCAGGATGAGAATAGGGTAACTTTTTGCAAGTCTGATTTAGTTGAACTTCCAAGTAGTAAGCCTATAGAGGAAATTAAAATTAAGGAAGATCTTAGGGATGATCTTTACAGTCTCACAGTAAAGAGTTACAGTTGGAAGGAGTCAAGTAATTCTCTCAGTGATATTGATCCAATGGATGCCGACGTTCAGGCTTGTTTACTAAGCTTAGATTCTTTTTTTAATGAACTGAAATCCGTAAAGGTTTAAATTTTAATTACCTTCAATTTATGAAGGTAGGTTTCAAATGCAATATGTGATTGAGGTATTTTTTTAACTAAGCAGGCTTAGATTAGTGTAGTAAGTAGTAGTAAGCGGAATTCCAACATTGTTTAATTAGTAGAATAATATTAAGTCGTATACATTTTATAATACTTAATTTAAGGCTGTACCCTTTAATGGTTGTTGTTGTTTAATGAAATCAAGAATGATGAAAGAAAAGAACTTGTGTATTTATTTTTGTGAGCTTTGTAATTGACTTTAAGGGTTTTGATGATTTCAGTCCCTCCGGCCGAATAATACTCTGATTGGCTGCCGCTGGTCCATGGCAGGTCAGGCCAGTCTTCGTCAGAGATCAGATATGAAATTCCTTTCGAAAGGCAGAAGTAGCACAAGCTCATGTATCAGGGTGACTCGTAAAAGACTACAAGGAAGGGACAACAAACGATTCCAAAGGCACAGTAGCGTAAGATGATACTCGTCTCTTTAAGAACACATTTTAGGTCAAAGAAAATGCCATTTTTTCTGTGGAAAGAAAGGTTAGAATTCCAACTGCAGATACTTGGGAAATTAAGAATATCCATACCATTTTATTGGCATCATCCACTATCGCAATCGAAGTTAAGGAAGAATCTATGCTTGTAGCGGAAGGGAAAAGAAAAACTATCGTTGGTGGTTTACTTCATGTTTTTTATCAAATCCAAATCATCGCGCAAGGTCAGGCAAGGCTGCCATCGTGGTGGTATCGTCGCACCGAAGGTTTCGTAAATTGTAGTTGTAATGTGCAATGGATTCTCAAAACTTGGTATTCGGGGATAAAATCGGGTTAGTTTGGGAGGGGTGGGTATAACCTAAGATTTCATTTGAAAGTTCTAGATTTCTGAGAAGTACTTCACCTACACTGCAATAGCATGACGAACGACCGTGTTGTCGGAGCAGTAAGACATGGGTTTGGTAGAAACAAAAGAGTTTAAAGAATGCGACCATGAGCATCTGGTTAATCATTTTCGCTAGATTCGTATTCTGGGTTCATTATTTATGTAGATAATCCACTATATTTATTAGGATATTGGTAAATGTTAATTGTGATGTAAGGTCTTCCTTTGTTGGCGATACTGTGAGATTTATGTCTTCTGAAAAGGTTGTCAACCTGCGGGTAATTATCTTATAATCGGGTGTAATTGGGCTGCGATGACTGTGGAAAACGGATATCTTACGTTCCTGTATTTGAAAGGAGAAAGCTTGGAATATCTACGTCACATTGAGTATTTGGTAACTTCGTAAAGCTCGCATATAATTTAATGAGGATAACATAACTGCTTTTGGTGTTTTCTCTTAATTCTTTCGGAGGTCTCGAGAATAGCGAACCCCGTCATGTCAAGGTACTTATAAGCTTTGTTTCGTCACGAATCTGAATCGCCGGTAATTCCTTTATGGATCGCGCATCGAGTTAACTGGTTTTTAAACGAATATTGTGGTAATCTTTTTCTATAGATAATTAACTAACGTCTGTGAAAACATATGGTCATTCATATTCATAATTGATAAGGTTGAATCAAATGGTTTTTGGTGGAAGCGTTTATTTGTGTCCAGGAAATTTTTTGTACAGCTAATCGAGGGTGGATAGCACAAAGCATACCCTTCGAAGTTCAGAGCAGAAGAAGGAAAATCATAATCAGTAGCCCATCTATTGACCCAAAATCAGTCCCTGTCCTTAGTGGACGACGAAATAGTTCGTGCGAGTAGGAAGTTGAAAATTTAAAGTCGTATTTATGGTCGATAAGTCACCATTTTCATTTAGAATATTATTATTGAAATGGATAACCCTGGTAAAGGGTATAGGTATAATGTGTCATTTTTCTTGAAAATGTTTTCACCAGGTTTTATATCTGCGGCTCTTGACTACGAGTAAGTTGTACGCTCGAAGTAAGCGGTTATTCGATGTAATAATTAGATTCCAGTGTTTTCAGTTGTATGTGTGTATAGTTGAACGAAGGAGCTGTGGCAGTTGGTGAAAGTGGAAAGGTTTTTGAAAGGCCACGTAAGCTGAAGTTGAAGTATGGGTAGAACAAGAATTTTAATGTGACCTCCTTCGGGGGGTGAGGTGTTAATCTTTGCTCATTTAAGTTTACCAGGATTCCCAACCATAGCTGTTAATTCTTCGACCGAGAGTCCAATTCAGTATCCATCGAGGATTAAAATCAAATCAACATAGTTTGTGTAAGGTTTAAAGTATTATCTATTATTCGACAACCATGTGTCTATTTTTTGAAAGACAGTTATCTATCATCCGTTGAGGATGTCGCAGTCATCATCATTTCTAAACCAATTTTCAAGGCTGACGCTAGGCGAAGAGCTACTGAAATTTTCCTGAAACACCGATTAAGTTATTGAGTTTAAAGTGAAAGGTAGTAGTTAGTAAAACATAATGTTGTACGTAGATCGTTAGCATTTAATTTCCCCAATGGGAAAAGGTTCAAAAATATTTCAAGTTGTTAAGTTTACAGGCACATTGTAAGGATCCATCATCTTTTCATCTCTAGAGCCAAATGAAGTTTGCCAAGAAGTTCAGCCAATCTAAATAAATCTGCGTTACTCATAGTAGTGGTTAAGAAAAAAGTTTAGAAAGTAGTCGTGTCTATCATTGTAAGTTGAATCTATTTTCATACAAGTCCAAAACAAATTATATGTTAAGTACAGGCTACTGGCATTCGTCGAGTTCATCCAGTCCAGGGAGGGCAGAGTTTACAGGAAGAAATCAAACCTGAAGTAGTGGCAGTACTTCAGTCATCCAATAAATTATCTTACTTATTTTATCAGTTCAGTGGTTGTATCATCATAGTCGTATGGGCTAAAGCCAATGATTGGTGTAAGTTCGGTTTCATATTTAAAAGTATCTTAAATGAACCATGTTTTCTATAAATGCCGTATTAGGTAATGGCCCAAGCGTAAAATTGTAGTAAGTGAACTAAAGATAAGTAATCTCACGTCTAACTCTGTTTAATCTATGGTTAAAGGTTCAAAAAATGCTTTTGGTTAAGTTCTATTTGCACAGAAAATCAACTAAGGTTATCGTAAGGTGTTTGTTGTGAAGTGAAAGCAAGTTTCGGTTAGCACTTGCGAGAAGGATACCTTCATTACGGTACCGGTACTTCAGTCTACCAATCAATCTGCGCTGCGTTTCGAGTATTGGGTCAAGTTATCATCTAAGTCATTTTTTCTTATTTCGTCGATTAAGTTAAAGTATTATTAGATATCATATGGTAGGATTGTGGTTAAGTTAATTGTGTGTGGTTGGTCGTGTGATCTTATTGTTAGATCAAGTCTGTAAAAAGCTATGGGAGAGTCAAGTTTGCTGTCCCGGATTGGACGAGAATAAATGGCGACGTCTTGGCGTCCGCTTGATTGAAAGAAAATGAAGTTGTCGAGTTGTCCATGCATATCCGGATGTTCCGGAGGACTTCACTTACGTGCAGATAGCTGCCAGCATACTAGCGTATTGTTACCAGATTATGAAAACGTACCCAGGCGCACAAGGCCCCGAATCAGTGGCACTCATCCAGCACCCGAATTTCTTGTAACATTTCATCCCTTTCGTTCCCATCACAACATGGACAGTTAGCTGATAGCAGACCCTTGCAGTATTAGAATCCCAACCCTTTCGATTGAGGCTTGTAAACCATCTAGGCGCTTTTATATGAGGACCCTAGGAGAGTGGGGCGAGAGTTCAAGACGACGGAGGCTTAATTTTCTATCATGAAGCGTTCAGGGACGTCCCAATTCATCTAATGCAACTCCATCTTAAATTTTTTTTTCGAGAAAGCTGCTGCGTTCGTTTCTTACTTCTACTACTGAAATCTATATGTTGGAGAGAAAATGCAATACTTATCACGGCGAGGTTATAACCTTAATATTGGAGGGGGGTGGTTCTGGTTAGTATTATTTACTTTGGCAGATCCAGTTGGCCATACGCTTATCTACGAGACGATCTATTAGCTGCTCTAAGTCTAGCTCCCGTTGCGTTGTAAGGCTGTCCAGATGAAACACCGCGATTCCCTCAGTTATTGGAAATATAGCAGTCTCCCCAAGCCAAAGATCATGCTGTTGTAAACGAAATACGATCTCCGATTTGATGTCCGTCCCTGCTGGCCAAGTGCCTTCATAATTGTAAGTAATAACGTTTTTGTTAATTTTAAACTGAAGTTAAGGTAGTGGTTGTGGTGTAAACACGGTTAAATTATTCTTTAGGCGTTCCCCATTAGTTAAACGGCACTATTGCAACCCCCATCATCTATCTATATGGTTCAATATTAGATTATCAATATCAATCATACCAACTTCTCATCAGAGCACCTTTCTATTAATTGGTTAAATTGAAGATAAGAACGACCTTAACGTTAGACCAAGAGAGAGATAAGATACCACGATTGATGTAGAAAGCAGTGAAGTTCAGAGAGAGCTTGAAGACAAACGAATTAGGGACATCCCGCAGCTTCCTATTCATTTCTATTATCCCTGATTGTATTGGTATTTGGAGAACCAAGCAGAAAGCAGACAACTTTAAAAAGCAGTTAGATAGAAAAATTAACGAGGGCTAAAGCTAAATGAAGCTGAAATAAGAGAACTACTTCTGACCGCGGTGGTCCTTCCCTTTCGTCAGTTTAGAGTGAGCAACCCTACAAAGCAACCCAACCCTTCATATTCTAGTTATGTCGTATTTTAATATCAGCTCAAACTCAAATGTTGTTCTGGGAGAGGACAGAGGACCTGTATTCAAATCGAGATTTCAAAACTCCTGATGTTCAGATAACAATGATTTCTTTCTTCAACAATGAAATAAAAGGATTGCATAGCCCAGTACAAAGTATACTCGTACACTGTTTATCAACCCACCCGACCCTACTCCATTCCATATCGGCAACCCCACGAGTCCCTCATTTACGTGTCCCTCATTTGTGGCAATTAATTCTCAAGAGATAGAGGTTTATTAAAATCACGGTTCCAGAATTCAAAATGGTTCAACCGTTCAACTTATACTCCCGGCGGAGTTCACATCAATGATAAGTAGAAGGTTCAAGGATTTAGCGCTGTTAGTTGGTAATAATAAGAAGGCCGGTAGCGTCTCAGCCCACAGCCTCTGCGATGTTTGATTCCGTTAGGCCTCATAAGATATTGGTCTTGAGCATATGTTCGTCTGATGCAGAATCGTTTACTGAAATTGCTCTAGCTAGCAGACAGCAGGAATAAATCTTCAAATTTTAAGTCAGCGTTCTGCTTGCAAGGCAGAAGTTCGTTCCACTATTCAGCAACCATAAAGTCATTCGTCAAATTCCAAGAGAAACAGTCCCCCATCCAATCCATCATCAATATTATTATCAGATCACGTTTTAAAGTACATCTGACGACCCTTGCACTGGTTTAGCCCCTTATTTCTGAGCTCAGTTCCTAAATTCAGAGGTTATAATGCTGAGTTTCTTTCATGAGTCAGTCAGAGTCCTGAAAAGCGGAGGAGAGTAAATATCAAACTTGCTGACATAAAGAAGAGAAGACTGGCGTATATAAAAGCTTACTGGCATTTTGAAAAAAAACGAGGATCAATCCAATCGCAGTAATTCTAAGAGGGAAGGGAGGGAGTCATCATTACTAAGACCTAAGACGTTCAATTTAGATAGGTGGTATCATCCGTTCAAACAAAATCCTTATAATGGTGAATCAGCATTCGAAAATGCGATAATGTACATCAAATAGCAAGCAGTGAAATAAGTAACGAAAAACCGAAAATTCAAGCAGGTCGCTCAGTAAAATATCAGCTATAGAATCTTTTTTCAAACAACAAATGCATTTGATATTGCAGTAGGAAATCAGCAGAAATTTGTTGTAGTCTTCCTTAATATAGCTTCTAAGCTAAAAGTAGAAGTATGGCAATAGCACCGTTACTAATAACGCAAAGATCTGGTAGGCCTCACTATTCAAAACTGAAATCTCAATTTGCAGTTAAGGAAAGGAGATTTTGTCAAAGGTTCCTAGGAAATAATGTTTCATTCAATCTTGAAGTAAACAGAGAAAAGGTCGAGGTAGCTGCAGCAGAGTAAAAAAAAATTACTATAGTATTGGCGTGGAAGAAAAATTCGTATCTATATGTAAAAAGAGGAAGTCTTTCTTGATGTAATCTACAGCAACTCAAAGTAATCATTCATCCAGGGAATTGTAATCATAATGGGAATTATGAAAGTACGCGATTAACCTTCACATAGTTTCACTGAAGTACCATACAGAAAATTAATAGAAACCTAATCAGTATTCATCGTCGTCCCAGTCCAGACTATGAGACCATCTCTTGTACAAGCACCTTTATTTACTGGCAACTAACCTATCAACATCAACAACTTTCTGATGCGGCTAGAAGTAATGGGAATTTGTAATCAAAATGAGAACATACGAAGATCAAAAGTAGGCAGGCAATATTCACTTATCAATATCATCTTTAAAATAGAGTTGGCTTAGGAATTGCAAAACTAAGGAATCAGGCTTTTTTGAGGTTAATGGAAACCGAATATTCGTACCAGCTCTTGTTAAGACACCTTCATTTACTGTTAACTGAATCTACATGGCTAAAAAGTTATAAGAATATTGAATGCACTTCCTGAAGATCAAACTTAGGCAGGGATCAATTCTTCATATAATTTAAAACACCTTGTAAATGAGCTATGGGATTAATAGTCGTCAAACCACGGAATCAGGCTTTCTGTGATGTATACAAGTCAAGTCAAACACGAAGTAGACAATAGAAGTAGTTGTAGAGAAAACTAAGATTCGCCATCTTCATTTACTGTCAGCTAAATAAATCCAACCTATCAACTGTCGGTGCTGAAAATAAGCAGTAATGGAAATTTTTAATCGAAATGAGCAGAGATCAGAAGGAGGCATATTATATTGATCTAATTTATTAGAACAAATTGAAGTAACCAGTCGAGCTTAGGAATTGTCGAAGTATGGAATCCGA
>JAQFZX010002219.1:0-20779 GCA_034682405.1 Hydroisotoma schaefferi | reverse complement strand
TACCCATCAGTATTATATGAAGGTTTCTAGGGGTTTACCCATCAGTATTATATGAAGGTTTCTAGGGGTTTACCCATACATGAAGAGATTTCTATGTACTGTATAAGATTCCACCTCCTTATTTGAAAGAGTTCTACATCTTCTAATTTATTAAATTCTGACCAAATAAACGGAAGAGTAAAACCGGTTAAAAAGGAAAGGGGTAATTATAAATTAGAACCCCTCCTTTATTATTAAATGATTAAGTCATACCCTGTGTAACCCTGGTTGATTCCTTTATATGTTGGAGTTATACACACACCTTCTGATGATTAAATACAACAATAGCATGAATGATACTCATTATCATATCCCTTTCTCTTTCTCAAAAAATGGGGAAAAGGATTGTGGTTGTCAGTTGGCCCAATTTTTTATCTCTCTTCTTCTTCTACCCAATTTAGAAAATATATTAAGAACAAAAAATGGGAAGGTGGGCAAAGAAGAATCTAGAAAAAAGGGATAAGAGTGTAAAATAAAACCCAACAATCCTTTGAAGTTTTATAAAGCTTTGAATGTTGAATGTGGAGGAGAATCCTTAACACCCAATACAGGGTGACCCCAAATTATGAGCCACTACTTCCTGTATCTACTTACTGTAGTGAAAAACACTGAATCCACCCTGTATATTAACATACACAGGTAATACGCTTTCATAAAAGTCGCTACAGATAAAGATAAAGAGGACGGCTTTGTTTCCGCGTAGTGGAACTGAGAGCGGTTTACAGTTAGTGGGATTATTTCCCAAGTAAAAACGTATATCTTTGTTTTGAGTTGTTACAGGGTGTTTAAAATAAACTTGGGACGTTCAAAACTCCATTCCCTTCGCCAAACTCCCTTTCTATTATAATTCCAATTCTTTCCTTTTTCTATTTCAAATAATAATCTGAATAATAATGGTGATAATAAAAGGTTGAACCCTGTATGTAAATAGTATCTAGATATGGGGGGGGGGGGAGATTGTGCTGGGAGTTGATAGAAATGAATGGGGGAATCCCAATGTAATAAAGTCAATCTATCCATATCCTCCTCTTTTATTCAGAACAAACATTTTTATCCATTAGAGTCAATCACCAACCAAGGATTTACAACTTTCACCAACCAGGCCATTCTTACATTTCCTTTTTATATATATTATGTACAGGGTGTTCCATATCCCAATCAAACCCCAACACCACCACACCCCCCGTATCTCTGCCCATTTCAAACAGTAGTGGTGGTCTTGGAATAATAAATACTAAAATAATGATCCTTTCGTCACCTCCAAAACACACGGATTGAGTATTATTGTGAGGCACTGTAGAATAACAGCCTTTTATGCTCTTTTTACGACCTCTGTAATAAAAGGATTAATACAGGGTGACCCGAAATGATGTACTGTTAGCTGAGGATATCCAGTACATCATTCCAGGCCACCCGGTATTCCCTGCAGTAAACTGGATAAAAACTATTAATTTTTGCTGTAATAATCCCACAACAAGGCCAGAACTGGATTAAAGTGATGTTTACGGACTAAAAGCCAGCTTCTGTTTTGAACATAACCGGATTTATATTTATTATTTTATTGACGATTGGTAGAATATTGCCTTGGCCTGTGGTAATGATGATAATAATAATAATAATAATAATAATAATAATAATAATGATGGTTATTGTATTGTTTGTGTATTATTTTTTGCAGAGCCGGTGACAGAAGTAGCTGGAGGTCCGGACCTTTATATTGATCGTGGAAGCACAATCAACCTGACCTGTACTGTTAAATTCTCACCCGAGCCACCTCATTATATCATTTGGAATCACAACAACGCTGTATGTATTTACCATCATCCTTTTATTCCCTTTACTCTAGCACTATTTGGGATAATCATCACTAATCCCCTCGAAGTTAGTAGGGAAAGGACGGAATTGTAGAGGAAATGTGCAGGTTTTTTTTAAAAAATTATCCCAGGAGTGTTATACAATAAGTACAGGGTGTTCTGGTATCTAATTTCATCAAAAAGTTCGGGGGAATTGGCTATTTTGTGTAATTATAGAAATATGGAATATACATATCTACATTAAATTAATTTACAACTGCTGGGCATTCCAGTGATATAGATAGTGTATATAATTTCATGGGAAAGTACAGGGTGTTCCAAGGAGATGGAAAATACACTCTTTATACCTTAATATCCAGGATGTTCCACAAATTAGGATACGAAGGCTTCCAATTGAATATTTACCCACGTCTAGGGTTGTCGTATGCCCGCTCACTCGTTAAATGCGCCCTTAAACGCCCAAGCCATATTTACCGGACACACACATGCCCACATTTCATTTCTTATGAATGGGGCGCATTAAATTAACTGGGAATTGTATGCCCTGATCGTTTGGGCATTGAACTCCTCTTACTTGTGTTTCCAGGATCATCGAGTTCCAGTTGGTTATAGTGGAATTTTACCATGTCCAGGGCGCTAAGACGTCAGGGCGTGCCGAGACCAGGGCATGTTGCCCTGATAAGTCAAAGCGCCCTTTCCTCTCGTTTTGACATGAGGCGTGCTGGGAATATGCATAGGGCGTCGGGGATTATTTTGGGACGGCGAGGGCATGCCTTTATAAGTATTGATTCCTATTGAGTTGTTTGTATTATTTATTATTATTATTATTATTTTTTTATTATTATTATTATTATTTTATTATTATTATTATTATTATTATTATTATTATTATAGAGTGAGAGTTAAATCAATTTCTTTACGGTTGATTAATACATCTCCTTTTGACAGACAGACTGAACAAGATTAGCGTGTGTGCTCCTTTTATGTGCCAACAATTATCTTCTATAAATAGGAAACTTACATCCTTCTAGAGAGACTATAAAGATATATATATATATGCATATATAAATATATGTATACTCTGTAACTTACACCGCTCTCATCTACAACCCTTCATCTTACTAAATATTGAAATAAATAATGCAAATTATGAAACCTTTTTGTGATTTTTAAAGAGTTTTATAAATATTTTGTATTATTAAATTTCCTCCAAAATGTGTAAAAGGATCCACCTGCTGAAGAAAGAGATACTTTGTAACTTGGAAATGACATTGATTTATTTTCCATAAGAAATGGCACACTCTGCCAAAAACTTGGTAGGAAAAAAAAGTCCCCCAAACCCGACAGACACCATTTCAATATTGTAGAAGCTAATCTGGAGAAAGTTTAGTGGAAATCTGGATATTTTATCCAGATAATATTTGCATACTTTATACCTATAAATATATATCTATATCTATATCTATATATATATCTATATATATATCTATATATATATCTATAAAAAGAAAGGATAGAATCATAAAAATTCAGTACCAATCTCCATCCATCCATTCCACCCAAAATGGAGTTTCCAAGGAAAGAAGAGTAGAGAGGTTTGTATGTATAAAAGGAGATGGGGATAAATACGTGAAATATTCAATATGCATATCATCTTTAAAGAGGCACTTTGTGTTAGAAAAACTTTTATTCCCAGTTCAGACAAACTCCGATTCGTTTACTTTACGACAACGGGGGTTTTTTTTGTGAAAGAGAAAAAGTAGTCTTTGGAGTGGAACTGGAGCAACTACAATCACTACCTTCCCATCCAGAACAAAGTTTTTATCGTCCAAAAGCAATCTGACATGGTCTATAAATCCTACAGGATCTCGCTAACAGCCCGCCCTCTAACTAATCCCGCACCTTCTACTACTACTACGCAATGACCGGGCTATTTATCAGATCGGGGGAGTTAGAGCGCTAATTATACCTACTGGAGTTAATTGACGTGGGGGAATTATAGGTCGCGTGTAGTATATTAAATATACATATAGCCTTTTTAGCGCCACTATTTCAGGCTACATTGGATATATAAATTTATAAATGCTTACATATGTTGGCGGTAAAATATATATTTTAGTGGTAACATATTTACAACTTCTAGCGGGATTCTACCGGCCCCAAATAATTTAACTGTTGAATTACTCCTAGGGTTTTACCATGTCCACCTGCCCAGGACACGAGGGCGTCAGGGCATGCCCAAAAACAGGACATGTGCCCTGGAAATTTAAGGCGCCCTATAGTTAACGTTTGGGCACGGGGCAGCGCCGAGCATACGCCCTGGGCATAGGGGCATATTTCGAGAGGGCGCGAGCAAGGCGCTTCCCTACTTACTCCCAAAATTAAGACCAGATTGTGCGTAAAATGTTTATGAACGGGACTTTAGCGGGTAGATGGACAGTAAGTTGAGAAGTATTAGAAATATTCAATGTTATTTGGTGTTTTGGTGCGAAAGTTTGATTGTTGGTTGTGAAGTAAGTAAAGGATGGGAAAGTTGAATCTGGAAAAGAAGCCAGGAACCTATTCAACTAAAGAGTTTCTCTTTTAAGAGTGTTATTTTATTATTATTCCGTCAGGATTTTCCCATGGGAAACCACACACACTCTTCTCAAAACTCAACTACTCTGCAAACAACCCTTTGGTAGTTACACTACCAAATCCAATCTTGAGTTGGAATTCAAACCCTAACTGCCAATAATTCTGTCCGTCGTTAAAAAATACGGGTTTTTTTTAATTACCAATCCACACAGCCTTTTTCTGGTAGAATATATCTTCAGTGGATGAGGCCATTTACTAATCACTCTAACTATCACATTATTACACGCTTTTTTATTTCAAACATCCTCCACTTAAATTTATCCCTCAAAGTGCGGCCTTTTTTGAATAATACCCTCTCTTTTCTAAAGCTAATACATGACTACTGGTTGGTTTAGAGGCGAAATAAATAAACACCTACCGTGTAAGCTCAACTTGTGGTCGCGGCTTATGATCAAATTTTGACATTTGTGAGGGTAAAATTTGACATTGGGGTAAACCGCTATTTTAGGGAGGCCCCTTAGGCCACTGGTTGGGATTTTACGGTAACTAGAATAAGATTTTTATTTTTAACTGGGAATAATAAGGGCCATAGGTCCAACCAGCGTGGGTACAATTTGTACCCACTGGTTTTTTAATGTACCCACGCTCCGCCTACGCAAACCCCTACCTATCCTTTAATGTTTTTGTACCCACTCGTGGTTGAACCTATGCTAGGGGGAATTATTAAAGCGGGATTTTAAAAGTGAAAGTACGCTAATAGTTGTAGATAGGTTGTCATTTTTTATGTTTTTTAATAAAGACTTTTTGGAAGTCTCCTCTTGGAGCTTACTGGCTTATATTTTGGTAATTACTTTGGGCTTTCATGGGTTGTTTTTGTTCCAGAGTTTATATCTAGTTTGTACCCTGATTTATTCGCATGCAAAATGTTTACTATTTATTACAAAGTTTATAAAGGAGGTCACCAAAAGAAGAGGTAATTAAGGCTCTTTTTACAAAGTTTTTACCAAGATTCAGCCTAACTTTATTTCTGGCTGTGAAGACTACTCCTGATGACCTCGTTATTAAATTATTAAGAATTTAAATGTAACCAGCAGTGACCCTGTTCATCCTTACAAATCTTGACTACCAATATCGTATGCGGAAGTAGATAGAAACTGTTCTAATGTAAAAAGGGCAAGAGTTAAAGTTCAAAGGGTTTGGGATGTGATAATCACATGGGGATTTATTTGTGGGATTTAAGGGATTATCACACGTGTGTTTTAAGATGTAATGGGATTTAATAGTCACATTTAAACTTTGAATTGAACTTGAATTGAATTACCGTGATCTAAATTTTGAATGCTCCCGGTCCCCAATACATCCCTATGTATATTTTAATTTGAACGTTAAAAGTTTATTTGGACGTATTGGAGGAATACGAAAGTAGATTACGAGCCTGGCTGGTTAAATTAATTGCGGTAAATCACTCTTGTTCTGGTGGATGGATGTAATTAAAATTTATTACAAGTTCGATCAAGCCTCAACTACTGATTTCATTCTTAACCAAATTTATTGTTTAATTTAACCGCCACAAGCCAAATTAATTCTTACTGCCTCTGACTCTTCTTGATGGAAGTTAAGGCTTTTGGTTGGTTGAGCTTATTGGAAAATTCTGAGAAATGGCTGGTTGGTTTTAGATTGGGATCTATTTATAAGTTATAAACTCGGCATTTGTGTATGTGTATATGTGTGTATATGTGTATATGTATGTGTGTGTATATGTGTATATGTGTATATGTGTATATGTGTGTGGGGTCTTTTGCAATTTGGTCTCTGTTCGAGAGATTGGAGTAAAATAATCCTTTGGTCGTATTACTCCTTGTCAAGTTGCCCTAACCAGGCTCTATTACTCCCTGACTTGACCGGTTGACAGAGACAAACTTCCAGGCCCTTTACCCATCCTTTTACGCCATATAACATACACGATAAGTTGGAAAAAACGTTAGCTAGGATTATAACTACAGGGTGGCCCTATTAAAATAACGAAACCGAGTATTGACACTGCAGAACGGGATTTATAAAATGTAGAGAAAGGAAAGGTCAAATTTTTACCTAAAATACTGGAATCTAAGCGGACATCTTTTTAAACATTGGTGCAACCACCGGGAGTAAATTTGTCCTCCCTTGAATTCCCACTATGCCCCATCCTTCCTTTGTATGTTAAGCTGGCCCAGCCAACCCCGTCCTATCCTTTAATGCTATTTGTACCCTATCATGTGGTTGCGCCTATGTTTTTAAAAAGGGAGATAACCCGGATTCCCAAGGGTAGTCTACTGATGTTCTTTTGAAATCAATCTACCCGGGTTTTGGTTAATGAACAGCTAAATGTGACGGTGTATAGTAGTATCACTTTCTTAACGGAACTGACTCCCATTTGGCTTGTTAGTTTTAGTTGGCTAACTTTTTGTAGAGCTAACTTTTGCTCCCCAATTCCACCAACTAACTGTCCATCTCTAATATGGGAGAAAGTTAGTGTAACTTTTAAAATTGCCTTGGGTCCTCCAATTCTATATCTCCCTTTTCTATTTTTATTTAACCAATCCAGTCCAATACAACTTTCTCTTTTATTAAGGGACAAAAAAAATAAAAGGGTAAAGAATGTTCCAATATATTTCCAATTAGTGTGTAGCAGTTGTTGGAAGAAAAGTACAAGTTTACAAATACCTCCCTTTTTATTTCCTCACTTGGACATTTTATAAAAGAGAGAAAGAGAGACTTAGGGTTTAGAATTTCAAAAGAATTCTTATCCGTTTTTTAGTGGAACAAAGGGTGGATGTAAAGTTAATCAAAGAAACAGACGGGTCGGGTCGGAACAATCCTGACGTCTGGAATCAGTTAAGATATTTGGACAACTTTACACGAGAATAATGGAAGGAATTAAGTCCAATTAGAGCATACTTATATTAGTTTCAAATACTGCAAGAAAGTACAAAGGTAGCATAGCTTAGCATAGCCACCGAGGACCTTAATCCGAGATTAACCACAAGAAATTGGCACTGCGGGTAGTAAGTTGGGATGCATGGAATGGAAATTACGGGTATTAATCGGGGAGTTATTCTAACTCAAAGTTAGCAGCTTTTGACAGTTTTTTAGTGGGTCTCTGATACAGCGCGGGTCTCTATTATTAAAAGACGATTGCGTAATTTAAAATAGAAAGCGGGGCGTTGTATTAAAAGAGTTACGGTATATTTATTTATTTAAATGAAAAGGTTTCATAATTGAATGGACCTTCCTTGGATGTATTTTAAAAAGGATAAGATAGTGATAGTTATGTGAAATGTGTAAGATGAAAAGTGAGAAAGATAGAAGACGAAGAATAATGTATTTTAACTTTTGGCAGGGATAAAGTTAATAGTGACAAATGGGAATATTCAGACCCTGCCTTCTACTCCACTCCATACTTTATCTTTACATAATATCCCAGAAAAGTCTACACAAAGTCTGCAAGAAAAAGGGAGAATCCTCTCAAGGTCCTCCGCTCCGGATTATTATAACCAATCCACCTTGGTGTAACCAATAAACCATGGTGTAACAGTTAAAAACCACCACCTTTGGGTAAAAGTACCTTTTAAAAAATAAGGTAAAATGTAGTTAGTGGATGTTAAAAAGGGAAATAGTAAGATCCATCCAGAGATGAGTTATAGGAAGATGGAGGTAGTAGGGAAATTGGACTATTCCTTCTCATATTATTGTCCCGAATTTCAGACACAAAGTCCTCATATTTCATGTAAAACATGCAAAAGACACTCCTGTCCCCTCCAGAAAGAGTTATCCGGGAGAAATAGGAAGACATGGAGATAGTTACCCGGGTAGTAGAACATCCCCACCACCACCACCCATACTCAACTTATGAATATTAAGAACACAGGCACAGGGATTTTTCTATGGCTTTTGACCCACCCGGCTCTGTGTCAACAGCTCTTTTGTCTATTTATTTGCCAAAAGGGAAGAACATCCTATTCAGAAAATGTTCCATTTCAAAGTTATCTTATAACTATTGTTAACAACCTCTTTTAGAAAGGATGTCTCGGCTATTTGCCGCTCTCTTAATTATTTTTAAACTCCCGCGGTCGTTACAATTCGGCGTATGTTCATGTTATGTGCTGGAATCGATGCGGACCTTTTTTTTTACTTGCTAGTTAACTTTTGAAATTAAGCGCCATTTTGCGGTATTTAAATTGTTACTGCAAAAAGAGAGTAGAATAGGAGGAGTTATGTTTGAACATAAAGGTATAAGGTGACTGATACTTTATTAAGATGTTACATATTCTGATATTTAAATCTAATTTAGACCATACGAGGCGCTAAGCCAACTATTAAAGAAGTCCTCGAGCCAGATTGAGCACAAAAACTGCATCATGCATACTATCTAAGTAGAACTAACTCATGACTCAACTTTAAGCTAGCACATTCTTAATTGATTATCGTATATTTTAACAGTTATTTATCATTTTATAATTCCCATCCATATATCCTTACAAGAAAAACGTCTCAAACGAACAATTTTTATCAGAGGGTCTTTAATAATCGCGGGAAGTTTTAAAGAGGATTTATTTTCCAATTTGAATTACCCGGTGTGCCTTATTCCGTAATGTGTATGTCGGGTGGGTTGACTCTGTTGGGATTGAAATACAAAGTATGTTCTATTATACAAATAAATGGATGGATTTTATTATTCAACTCTTTCATCCAACCGGGACATGGGGATTTGGATTAAAATCCGATCTTATCATTACTTCATTTCTTAATAGAATATCCAGACAGAAATTAATATTTTAGGGAAGTTAAGAACCAATGGAAAAAACCTTCATCATCTGTACAGCATACTTTAGTCAAAAAAACAACTGCATCTACTACTATTAAAAATTAAATACTACTACAACACATATTACTGCCACTACTACTACTACTTCTATTACTACTACTACTACTACTACTACTACTACTTCTATTACTACTACTACTACTACTACTACTACTACTACTACTACTACTACTACGATGACGAAGACTACTACTACTATTAGTTATACTTTTAGGTTCCGTGTTTCGTAAGTTTAATAAAACTGGCCCACTTTTCCCTGAAAGTTGAAGGGCTCATTAAGACTTTTCTTTTCGTATGAAGAAACCACTTAGGGTTCATTTTAAATTTGTGTGCCTAACTTTCCCATGAAACTCCCCATTTTGAAACCTTGTTCGTTCTATCTCTCCACTTTAACTTCCTCCTTATTTTGTATCATTCCCCAAAAAAGGAGACATAAAAAAGGGGAGTTCCATTAATTTAATTCCTTCATCATAGACAGCTTCTCTAGAGTATAAAGAGAGAGAGACCCTTTTATATTCCCTTTCTAATACTCTTGAAAAGGTTAGACCTTTTCTTTTTTATATCCCCAACCTTAAAGGTTTATGCCCAAATTTAATGAGCTTAAACTAAGAATTTATTCCTACATTTTAAACAAGTTTTAAAATTGCAACAGTTTTTGTTTAAAAAGTTATCCATTCTCGTGCCTGTTTTGTGTGTGTTTCTAAAGTAAAGGACAAGGTCGTGAAAGATATGGTCGCGTGTAGAGGAAGCTCATGTATAATTTATGGGGTTTCCCAAGCCTCAAGGGAACCTATCCTTCATTCCCCTTTCCACCATAGAATACTTTATCTTGAGGAGGATACCACAGAGATATCCAGGGTGTCAGCAAAGGGTTCGGATAGAGGGATACCAACAACGTCTATAGTAGGAACACTTGCACGTTTTGAGGTTACAGGTGACCCCATTTCAACGACCGTTATGATACAGGGTGACCCCGAGGTGGATGATATATTCCTCTCACGGGACTAACAGTCCCCCAGAAATGGATACCGGAAGACTAATCATTAAGAAACATGACCTCCTTCCTCATACCCCTTTTTCAGAGAGGATGACCCAGAATCAACTAATTTCTATTGTTTTTTATATGGCTGTACAGGGTGGTCTGAAATAGTTTTACACAGTTACTGCCATGACTGTAGCTACTTGGTAATACTATCGTACAAGAAGTTGGCTTTGGGCCACCCTGTATTCGGATTACTTTAAATTTGAGCCATGCCCGACCTTGAATTTAATATTACTAGCTCAAGTAGTGACTAACTTGAAACATGTGAAAGGTTCTTTTGTATTTGGATTACGGGAAAAGGGAATAGGAAACTTGGAAGTATCTCGTTAACAGCTTTTATCTTATCTGAAGGACTTGGATAACCCTATATTGGTTTATTCTTACTTTTTAATCCCAACAAACAAACCTTGAATCCGAGATTTAATTAGTCCATTAGTTTTAGGATTTGAGTTGGCCTCAAGCGACGACTGCTTCTTATATTATTTAATATTTGTTGACTTTAAGGTTGAGGGATTTCCTATAAATAACATTTAAGTTAACAAGAAGTGTGGAGGAGAAAGAGAAGGAATTGGAAGACGTCAAGTGTGCAAATGTGTCTGTCTACTACACACACACACACACACACTTTCCAAATAAACCAATTCCACTTCAATTAGAACAAACAAACTTGTGTGCTCTTTCTCCTCAGCCTTTTATCAAAAATTTATTAACCTTCAAACATACTTCTACTAAATCCCGTATACACTCCGCACAATCTAACTACCATACCATCATACACCCCGCACAGACCTTGCCCTAGCCCGCTTCGTTCATCTCTTGGAATCATAATGCCCCTGGGATACTAACAAAATTACAATTTAAGCTGGAAACAGCTTCAACCGTCAATTACAAATATCCAAACATGATAAAATAACGAGGTCTTAATTAAATAGTGCTAGGCAGGGGGTAATTATTTGAATGTTTAAAGTTACTCTCAATAAAATCCCCACCTACCTACCTACCTTCACTTTCAATTTCTTTGATAAAGTTCTGAAAACCCACCCACCCGCACGTTACGTTTTCTGCTACAAATACAACAAATCCAATTCTACCTCTTTTTTTGACTGATGAAAAATTAATTAAATTTTTTTTTGTTAGCCAAACTCCTAATCTCTTTCTTCCTTTTCCCACGAAATCCAACTTTTTCTATCCATCCCAAGTTGCAGAATTTAGTTGGAGGTATTTGGTTGGGGTCTGGCCTAGTTTAACATTTGATAAGAAATAAATATATAATCCCTACATGTCTACATAAATAATAATCTTAACGAGCTCAAATATTATAATAAACGTGTAGGGGAATAACCCAAGTATGGATATGGTCTTGGTTGGTTTGATAAGGGAATCTAATTTTGTTTATGACAAGAAGGTTGGGATAATTAATTAGATTACAACAGATGGAACTAAGTGGGACAGCGGCATGAGTTATGAGTTATGATAAATATACAAATATTAAAGTAACCGTTTTAAAACATTTGTTTAGGATTTTGGGATCTAATATCCGCAAAAATGAGGACTTTTTCCAGCTTCATTTTGTTTTTTTAAAACAACTCAACAAACATTAAGATTGTTTTGAGATTGAGACGTGTGGTTTTTATTTTTGAGTCCTTTGTAGTAATTTGAATAAGAGAATAAGTCTTACTTTCTCAAAGATTACTGAACAAAAACTTGTGAAATGATCCCTTTACTTAATTATCCTTTTGTTTTTGGTGTAGAACCTTTTATAAATTATAATTAAGTGGAGCAGCCTTTCTGCCCAGGGTTGGGTACGAAACTTAATCATATCACTTTTTATTTCCATATAATTTATTCATCTAGTCTACTCCGCCTTTCTTAGAAAGTTGCTGGTTAATTTGGTTAATATATCAACTTTTTTGGTATTATTTATAATAATACAAAGGTTTCATCATCTAACGCTTGTTAAACACGACTTCACTTCTGCTGATACATTTACAGGGACCGTCCACCAGCTACGTTAACTAGAAATGGGGTGAAACCAGGAGGATTTATACTGTTCAAAATATTAGTTTTGATTGCAGTAGTGGGGATTTCCATGTTATTGTCACTTTGGGATTTTTTAATGTGATTTTTGGGATTTAACGGGATTATTTTAGGTCGTTTGGGTGTGATTTGTGATTTAATGGGCTTTAATTCGCTTGCACGAATTCATAAATCATGAAAATTGCATTAAATCCCATGAATAAAAATCCCAGTAAATCCCATGAATAAAAATCCCAGTAAATCCCAAATACGTTGATTATAAGAAGGAAGAAGGGAAGAACATAACTTATAAAAGTAGTAGATATAATTTCTCAAGTTGTAGTAGTTTTGTTAATCTCCTCATATAATTTGTAAGTCCCTCTCTACTTTTCTGAATTAAAGGATGAATTAATGAGCTCCACACGTTTGTTTGTAAGTAAAAGAGTAATTAAAATACACAAGGAAGTTTGTCTCCAAACGTTGTTCCTCAAACATTAAATATTTCTCATTTAATTAAGACTAGAGGCTGAAGATGGATAACATAAAACTAAATTAACGGAATCTGAGATCTGCAGAGTTTATTTATTATTAAGAATCAGAAAGGAAGAATACAATGTTCAGGACATTTATACCAAAATATATTTACGTCATCTTTCCATAATGTCTACAAGTATCCATTACTTAACTTCCCGAAGCCCGACACACCAAACAAAATCAAATATAAACATAAATAATAAAAAAAATGGGCTTTGGTTAAGTCACAAAAGATGATCAAAGATGAAACGTAGAATCCTATCTATTATTTAGAAGGAACAAAAGGGTCAGAAGCTTAGCTTAGGTGGTGTAACTTTTAGGTTAATTGAACGAATACACTAAAGACCAAGGGGGGGTGGGGGGTGTTTGTGATCCTGTGTGAACTGAATAATAATTATATTTGCTTCCGGTTGTTGTTGTGGAGTAATACCCGGGTTATTTATCTAATAGTTCTTTGTATATATTTCAGATAATAAGTTACAATTCCCCCCGAGGCGGAGTGAGTGTTCTAACCGAAAAGGGCGACACCACCACATCCTACCTTCTAATTCAACAAGCAAAACCCACCGATTCGGGTCGATATTCTTGTAATCCTTCCAATGCCGCCGCTCACAGTATAAACGTCCATGTTCTCAATGGTAAGATGTAATTAATACTTATACCCTTTTTTGGATTAAATATACCCTTAATTGTCCCCTCTAATTACTCTTAATTACTTCCGGTTTAACTGGATGTTAAATTGAGCTAAAGTAATCACTACGACCAGTCCCGACCCCTATTCCAAGAAAGACTTCTAGGTAGTATGTCCTGCTTTCGCTTTTTTACCTATTAAAAAACCTTAAAGATTCGCCCAAAAAAAATTTGAGCTTTGATTTATTAAGGCGGGTTATTCAATTATGATTGGATTAAAACTTAAATATAACAGCGGGCATGCCGTACATACATTTCATAGGATGGGGGTTTACCATACCCACGCGCCCAGGACATGAGAGCATGTACCCTGAAACTTTAATGCGCCCTGTACTTAACGTTTGGGCATGGGAGGGCGCTGGGCATATGCCCAGGGCATCGGGGCATATTTTGAGAGGGCGCGGGTAAGGGGCTTCCCTACTCTTGAGACCGATTAAAAGATGAATATAATAATTATTGTTTATTGTGTGTATGTAAATGGTATTTGAGATGCACTTACGTCAACGTTCAATTGTGCTTTACTCTAAATAGGAAATGAGGGATGGTTATTCATATTTTTACTTGGAAAATTCACCAAACTTTATTTATTTCCCAATGACAGGGATTTCATCCTTCTGTACAATTAATTAATTCAACGGAGTTTCTAATAAAAGGGGGGTTTATAGTTTGGAGATATATTTGTATTATTTTGTAGGTGAATCCCTCCTATTTCCAAAAAGTAGATGATGATTTTATTTTGGTCCTCCTGGGAGTGGCGGTTGTCCGGCTATTATGGGGCGTCCAGGGGCAAATTCTACTCCTTTCATAAAATCAGTAAATTCATTTTGGGGTGGTCCTCCACTTCCATGCGGGGCACTTCCACCCGGGGCACTTCCATGCGGGGCACTTCCACCCGGGGCACTTCCACCCGGGGCACTTCCATCCGGGGCACTTCCATCCGGGGCACTTCCACCCGGGGCACTTCCACCCGGGGCACTTCCATCCGGGGCACTTCCACCCGGGGCACTTCCACCCGGGACCCTTCCACCCGGGACACTTCCATCCGGGGCACTTCCATCCGGGACACTTCCATCCGGGGCACTTCCACCCGGGGCACTTCCATCCGGGGCACTTCCACCCGGGACACTTCCATCCGGGACACTTCCATCCGGGGCACTTCCATCCGGGGCACTTCCACCCGGGACACTTCCATCCGGGGCACTTCCATCCGGGGTATTATCTCTTGGGGGCGCTTTTAGCACCGTCACCGTTGACCGCAGGGGCACCTTCTCCGTGGGTAGTGTGGGAACCTCCATGAGGGGTACCTCCGTGGTATGTTGAGGTCGCCCTGTTACCACAATGAGGAAACTCAGTCCGAATATAATTATGGGGGGACGGGAGGATTTCATATCGAAAGTCTGATAAGAATAGAGTTCTCTGTTTGAGGAACAGAATTCTGTTGATGAATATTTGGTGGAATCCCAAGGATAAAAGTGAATTGTTCTATTGAGAACAATTAACAATGGGTGGTGGGTGTCGTTAATTTTAGGGTTGATCTACAAGGAAGTATTAATCATGGAAACATTACTCAACGGGCCTGACCTTGTAAATTTAATACAGGTTTTTGATCAAAACCACACAACAAAACTGTCGTCGAGTCAGTAGCGAGCATAACATTTATATGATTTTATGGGAATAATGTACATTGTTATATTCTAGAAGGTCTGTTGATTGTTCGAAGTAGCCCGTTACAAAGTAGCCTTCAGTGTCTTTGTACATTCTATCTGGTGTATGCATTTTTCCTGGTCAACCGTCAGTGACAGGAATCAATATGTTCACGACGTAGTCATTAAGGTCAAGCGTGATTTGTCATTTATAGTATAAGTTAAATGTAAAGTCAATCTTTGAGTTTGTCCTTGAGTCGGAGCGATGTAAAGTGTACGAAATCTCTAGAATGTTTTGTAGATGCTTCCCTTGTTCTCCGTAGGGTATATAAAGGCGAGACCTGGGGAGCTTTTTTAACACTCGAAGATCATTAGATTTTTGACTTTCTAAGAGCAAATTGTTACTCTGCCCGTCACTTTAGCTGTCGTATCCTTTGTTAGAAAAAGTTATTAACTGTAGGGAACTAATGTACTGTTTTTAAGACGGAGGTTAATAAATTGTAGTTATTATTCGGAATTTTGGGAATACGACATTCTATTTCGTTTAACCTACGTCCTTCGCAGAAATTACTACGGCATCCCTGAGCATCGCTAGGAAATTGAACGAATTACACTTGGCGATCCGACAAAAACAACATGGGAGAGACACTCCTTTTAAAAAGTAAAAGGATTGGCATGCGGAATAATTAACGAGGGCGGCATACAGGAGAGGATTTAGGGTATATTCCATCCAGGTTATAAATCCAGAATTAAAAACCATAGGCTGAAAAACGTTTGTCTTTGTCCCAAATTTTGAACTTTCTACTGCTACTACTTTCGAATAGAGGCCCACTCTTAATTACTATTAATTAATTGCCCCATATGCCCCATTTAATTGCCTGAAAAATATTAATAAATAGCCCGGGCCACTACTCGGGACAATACGGTACGTTTAGAATGTTTCAAATATCCGTATTGAGTTAGCATACGTTGTTGTTTTGAAGTTCTCCCTTTGTAAATGTGCAGAGTGGGATTCATGGGATTCATAGTCCTTATGGGATTTCTGTGATTTATATTAAATCACAGTGAATCACATTAGATCGCAAAGCAGTATTGAGTTAAATCCCATAAATAAATCCTGGCCTGATTATCACATTTGTTAATTATGTAACTCTGTGATTTTGGACATGTGATGTAGGCAGTTTTAGTTTATTTATTGTGAAATCCGAATCCAAATGGGCTAAATTAATTTTTAAAACATTTTTTGAATCCATAAATGAAGTAGAGTTTATTTTAAAATCTTAACAGGGTCAAAGTAATAAATCACAAGAGATAGTTTCAAGTTAAGTTTCGGAATCGTCTTCAACATTAATCATTTGTGGGGAAATAGGGACAGACAGTTGCAGTAAATTTATATTTATTTAAGTAGGAAATGAGGGGGGAATTATCTAGGTGGAAAAACTCTCTACCTCTTTCCTTTTTTTTTTGTATATTAACATGTAGTTGGAATATACAGGGAAGAGTGTAGCGGCTTATACACGGGAAAGTGTAATTATATCAAGCCTAGTAATTATAAATTAACGTTAACTGTAGTTAAAAGAACGGATCCGTGTGGATCAGGAACATGTGCAGGTTGCGGGTGGGAATTTAAATTAAACGGCCTGCGGCTTGTAGTAGAATACAATTCTGGGAAACTATAATTCACGTTGAATGTTCTCCGAGTAGGACTTGGGAAGCGCCTATGCCTTCGCACTCTCAAAAAATGCGCCCCTACCCTGCCCATTGCCCATGCCGTCACCCTCTCAAAAAATGCGCCCCTACCCTGCCCATTCCCTATGCCGTCGCCTTCTCAAAATACACCCCTGCCCATTGCCCATTGCCCATACCTAGTGCCAAATCGTTAAGTATAGGGCGGGCTTAAATATCTGGGCCCTTTGCCCTGTTTTACTCCTGCCCTCACGCCCAGGTTAGAAGGGCACCAGGGTATAGCTCCTTGCTATATTGGCACATTAAAGTACAAAATGTAGGGTATGTCTTGCAAAGTGCGGACTATGGATGGAATAATTCTAAATATTTCTAGCCAAAGGATACCAAAGTATTTGGAGTGTAGGGGAGATGTCAAGTGGGAAGCCCCAATTGATCTTTCCTCTCTCCCGAGATTTATTATTCCCCTTCCCTTTCTACTTTATTTTATTTTACACAAAAACCACACAGAACGATACAGGAGGATATATTTCAAATAGACTGGAAGAACGTTGGGTATTAACGGAGCAAAAATTACAGGACTGGAGGCACTCGTTGTCTAAATTACCAAATTTAGAGATATTTTGCCCAAAAAAACGGGAGAAAGTAGAGCTTTCACTTTTCTGTCTATCTTTTGGTGGATTTAACGTGTCCCTCCGGCAGACTTGGACGTACGTAAGGACAGACTACATTAATTTTGGGTTCAAGATAACCCGGAAACGGGTTAACACAGTTGTCACTCCCGGCTACTACTCTTCCACTATTCTCACGCTACTTCTTTTACTATATGTCATAGGTGCATAGCTGTAGTGTCTCGGATAGAAAGCGCGGAACTGTTTGGATTACCTTTTCTTCTACTGAATTGTTAAAATGGAAATATCAGAAGACCTCAACTAATCATTTCTTATCGTAGATAGGTGGACTTTTATAGTGTGAGGGTCCAGGCACTATAAGAATGTTACAGTGTGAGGGTTCAGGCACTATTAAATGTCGAGGGTGACTTCCTGTGCATGACCGTTTAGTGGGGGACTTCCTTGGCAGTAGATAGGGTGATACTTGGTAGGCTGAATACAGTACTTGGGTACTATTCTAGAATTCAATTGAATGTCTCAGCACTATTAACTATCAAAGGATTAGATTGAATACCTGGGCACTATTAAAAGGATTCGATTGAATAGCTCGGCACTATTAAAAGGATTCGATTGAATAGCTGGGCACTATCAAAAGGATTAGGTTCAATAGCTCGGCACTATTAAAAGGATTCGATTGAATAGCTAGGCACTATCAAAAGGATTAGGTTGGATAGCTGGGCACTATTAGAAGGATTAGATAGAATACTACTAAACACTTTAAAGGCGATGGGTAATTGACTAGATAGAATACAACCGGTCCCCTGTAACTTTATTTCCATCCCTTTCTCATCAACTTTTAAAACCGTAGAGCTTTGTAAAGGGGAGTGCTGGATATGACATAACCCTGTGTACAAAAAACATGTTAAAAAAGTGGCTGCAGGGTTAGATTAATAGACAACCGGGTTTATTACTTCCTCCACTGAATATATTTGTACAATTTAATCCTTAAACTTTGTGTTTTCCATATTAAAAAATAAAAAATGCTGGCTGGGTTTAAAATTAGGAGGGATTAGCTAATCCCGAATGATTGTATTTTTAATTAATGTATCCCTCTCCCTGCTGCTATCCTCCCTTATAAACCATCCCTTTGTATTCTAATCTACATCCAATGTGAAGTTAGTTATGAAATGATTACTCTAAACAGGTTTGATGCTGGTTTCTGTTTCACTAGGAGAGTTACCAGCGGCCATGCAAACTGGAGGACAAATGCCACAACAAATCCCACTCAGCTTTTGTCTGATCGTTACCGTAATCCTCCTAGCCATCTGAAGCGTCTCAATCCACCCCTCCTCTAAAGCGTCTAATCCTACCCCTCTTCTTATCTACGTGAAGCGTCTCACCTTGCACCACATCACGCGTCTCCTCCTACCCCTTCGCGAAGCATCTCAATGTACCCCTTCCTCAACACGTCAAACGTCTCACTTCACCCTTCCTATCAACACTCAATGAGTGTCAGTTGTACTAATAATCTTAAGTCCATGTGATCTATTACTTTGTGCATCAAAATATAAAAAAAAGGTGAGGAATACTACAAGATTAGATGGGAGATCAGATCAGGAAATTAACCAAACTTATGGAAAAATTATTTAAAAAAATATGTAAAGAAAGTGCAGGGCTTGAGTTGTAATTTACGTGTGTTAATTTAAAAACTACAACAAAGTGACACCTTTATTGAGAGATTATTAAGGAAGATTGGGAACCACACCCCTTTAATATACTCTGTAAGATAAGGTAGTTCTATCTATATCTATAACTAAAGTAACTTTGGCTATAAGGGACACGGAGGAGGTTTCAAATGGCTGGAACTGTTTTTAATTTTGGTGAACAATGGTTACATTTTAATTACAGATGAGCATAACTCCTTCTCTATTATTCTTCCCAAGGCAACCACTCCCGGATTTCTACAATCAATAAATCTCAAGGATCAGAAAAATACTGTTTGTTTTATTCCTGGTTATTCCACAAGAAGGAAGAGATACAGGGATATGGATAGGTTGTTATTATTTTTTAAAAAAATAAAGGGAAATAAGAAGTTAAGGGTGAGTGAGTAAGAATGTGGGTGATTGAGCGAGGAAATACAAGTGTTCTTGAGAGGAAAGAATACAGGGTTAGGCAAATACTAAGGATATACCCTAATTCCAATTCCACCCAAACCTTTTTTCACTGGATAATCTGAAAATAAGATGGCAATTTCAAGATTATGAGGATGAAGTTTAGCTGAGTGACCTTCTGGGTCAAGTTTAACAAGCGGAATCACTTCCTGGTCAAGCGTAACGACCTGTTGGAAAAAAATAGCCACTTTCCGGGAAAAAGGTACGGCATTTTGGCGAGAATTGACAACCTAGCGGTAAAACGTAACGACCTCGCGGTCAAGCATTACAACATCCTGGTCAAACTTAACAACCTCCTGGGGGAAAATAACGACCTCCCGGTCCCGGTAAAAAAGTGACAACCTCCCGGTAAAAAATAACAACCTCCCGGTCCCGGTCCTGGTATAAAGTCACATAACCTCCCGGTCCCGGTCCAGGTATAAAGTGACAACCTCCCGAGGAAACCTAACAACCTCCCGGTCCCAGTATAAAGTGACAACCTCACGAGGAAATAACAACCTCCCGGTCCCGCGGTCGCGGCATAAAGTGACAACCTCCCGGTCCCGCGGTCGCGGCATAAAGTGACAACCTCCCAGTAAAAAATAACAACCTGCCCACTAAAAACTAAAAAGCTCCCAGTAAAAAGTCAGAAGGGGATATTAAAATAATCACCACCACTACCCAAAAAAACTCCCTCAACTTGCCTAAAACTACTTAAAAGGAGGATTGGATATTAAAAAAGGGTTAAAAAGTAGAAATAAAAGGTTGATCTGATGGAGTCGGAGGGAGAATACCTTTATTTAATTCCATCAATAAACCCTTTGAAGTTTACAACTCAATCGGGAATGTAAACCCTTTTTTTTTTTATTGTAAAGTGTCCACTTGTAATTCTGCTAGAGTTCTGACTTTTCCCACACGTCTTCCTTCCTTCAGAACTGGATCATATTTCCCATTTCTTCTAGACAAACTCAGTTGGGAGTTTGGTCTTTCTCTGTCTGTCAGCAAAGGTTAGGTTTGTTCCGGCATTTGGCCCAGTTGGCAATACAGGGTGGTCGGTAAACATGTATCCAAACAAACTTTTCGAATTATTTTTGCGATCATTGTATTCCATGACTA
>JAQFZX010002218.1:0-20785 GCA_034682405.1 Hydroisotoma schaefferi | reverse complement strand
AGATGGTAGTTTTTTGTGTGTGATAAAAAATGTAATTTAGTATTATGTTATGGGTAGTAGTAGTATTAGTATTATTATTATTATTATTATTATTATTATTATTATTAGTAATAATGATGGTAGAAAGTAAAATATTAATGTATTTCGGCGTGTGAAATAAATGATATTATGGCTGAGGTTAGAAGAGGAGAAATTATATGAAAATTCTTGTAGATTATTTAGCAAACAAAACGGATTAATGGATTGGAAAGAACGAGGACTGTTTTTTATTGACACAGAAGAATAATATGAAAAAAAATAAAAATACTGCACCCTTGGCTTTGTAAAAGGGGAAGGTTAGTATTTTCAGGAAAGAACTTGAATTGTGGGTTGTGATAAAAGTAAAAGAGGCACTTTTGATACGCGAGGGTAATAAAATAATAGTGTACCGTTGACTGTGTAAAAGAAAGAAAGGAAAGGTCAGAATTTAGACTCAAAGAATAGGGTTCATCAGAGTTTTGAACAAAAGGTATCCACTTCAAAGTTGGAAAATGTAGTCTGTGGGATACTGTACGAGTGTCCGAGGATTAGTGTCAGAAACAAACGCAGTTTATATAGTTCCACAGATAAATTGCAAAAGTGTGGTGTAATGGTTTGGATAGATCATAAATGTCATTAATAAATTAGCAGGTAGGATAATAAAATATGATACAATGAGCTACCAGGATTTTCACGATAAGTATGAAATAAATTTAAGCGTGTGAAAATATACTTGCTGGGTTATAGTAGTGTAAATGTTGAAATAAAGGAGGCAAGTGTAGAGAACGGTATAATGTTATTGAGAATATAAAGTAGACAGGCTTGTGATATAAAAGAACCTTTTATATCACAAGGTTTTGAAGAAAGGGACCTTTTTTGACACGCGACGATGGGAAAAGAAAACAATACAGCACCCTTGACTTTAAAAAAAATCGGGTAGCAGGTCATTCGATACAGAAATTAAAAGTATGGAAAACTTGACTTCAAAATAAATATCAAAATAATCAAGTACTTGTGATAATTGATAAGTTACTTAATGTCATGAATATAGTACATTGGAAATGATCGAAAAGCATTTCAGAAAAGGATTACAATAAAACAGATAAAATGGTCAATAAACCAAATTGAATAGAGGTTCAAACAATAGGTCTAATCAAACTGCATGGAAAAAAGGGATTCTTTTGTCAAAGCTTTGTAAAGTTGATTTTTTAAAGGTCACGAGCGTTCAAGCATTAGTGTCAGAAAAAGCAGTTTATGAGGTAAATTTTGACCGACCGAGAGTAAAAGAAATATGGGGAATATTTCACACAAAAAAATAAATGTCATTAATAAATTAGTGGATAGACTGGTAGAAACAAGGTTAGAAACTTTAAGGCTCATCGATTCTATGCAACACGTACAACTTAAAAGGATGGGAAAATTTCTGAAAAGGACGCTTCAAAAAAAGACGCCGACCGGACTTATTTCGGGTATTTAATGCGAGGTCCGGAGATGAAATTTAATCATTTCAAAACTTTCACTATGCAGACCCGGTCTAAACTCGACCTTAAGTCAACCAATTTGAAGTGCCTCTTGAGTGCGTTGCCAAGCAAGCAACGCCTCAAAATAAAACGGCTTGTAAATTTTCGGCTACTTATCAAGGATTTGGATTGTGAAGGTCCGTTTGAATTTTATGGATATCGACGGAAGCACTTGGAACATTTCCCTATTGTTTACTATCGTGTAGTGAATAACCAGAGAATATTCGCAATTTCTTACTTCACCTGCAGAAAAAAGCCTGCCGATACAAGGAACTATTACTTTCGCTTGCCGCAGCGTCTGCAAGACGGGGAAAAACCTACTTATAGTATTCCCCTCGAGACGTTTTTTACTACCGTCAACTGGTGTAACCAGGATAAGTACAAGTTCAGAGAGTTCCCAAAAAAAGTGGCCTACCTCACTTACCTCACTAGTGGGGGACAAATATCACCGATTGGCTATGTTGGGGAATCTCCGGAACAGGAATTGTGCCCTGCCAAATTCCCTGTTGTCAAATACTTTGAATTGGGAAAGTACAATTATTTCTCACTTCGGATCTGGAACCACTTCAAGCAGAAGTTTGATCCTATAGCCGATCAATGGAGATTTCTTCTACCTGAGGAAACGGACAAAAGAATCGACCCTTCTAAGGAGAACAAAGAGAGAGGAATCCAACCTCAAGTTAGCCCAGCCAGTCTCCCACTGAAGAAGAGAGTTCTTTCAGAGCATAATGATAACATACAGACTAACCCTGGACGACCTCCAAGAGATCATACCCAATAACCCAGCTTTATTTAAACTTATGGAGAAATTCGAACAAAATGCCGAGAGAAGAAAAAACCAGGCCATATCTGGCCTTAAAAGTAAACTCAAAAAAGCAAATGTAAAGCTGCAAGTTGTCGAAAAGGATAGAAAAAGACTGATGCAAAAGGCTTCTGGATTAAAATTACAACTAAAAATAGAAAAAGATAAGTGGAGTGATGGAATTAAAGATTTAGAGTTAAGTATAGGTAACTCAACTAAAACTGTTCATGATGTGACACTGAGTCAACAAGCCGTTCTAAAAGAGTTAAAAACTAGAAACAAATGTAAAACCCAAGCACACAGTGCTGCGGGATGTGTACAAGACGTGCCAGGTGTCTCACCTATAAGTATTAATGAGGACTCTATGGATTCAATGATAGGAAATATGGATGTACCGTCCCCCCCACGTGATGAGACCGTGTTTGTGGCCTCTTTGATGGAAAGCAGTAGCTGGTCGAGAGCTTCGACACCTGTACATTCAATTCCTCATGAAACTAGGCGGCTACCAGCGGAAAGTGTTTGGAGAAATACGCCTGAGATGTTCTACTACCGTCGGGGTAGTGCAATGTATAACTACGTTGCCTTTGGAGCAGCACAGCGGTACTCCGATCCCATCGGTTTTGACGCTTTTTCTCCAGGATCACCACCAGATAACTCGCCTGAGTCCCTTGACTGGTCATCGTCAAGCACCAACTAAGCAGATAAACGGATGTAAGGAGTCACATGAGACAGCTTAAAGGTAAAAAGAGGACTTTTGCATGTTAAATAACAAGTGTAATATTTTTGTCAATAATGCCGATCGGTTATTCTGCATGCTAAAAGTAAAAACTACTAATATATTTTATTCAATGGTTAAAGCAGTACTGATACTAATAGATCCCATAGTGAAATGCAGAATTTTAATATACAATTTATTATTAATGTAAGTAAAAGAATTTTAGAAGTTTTATACACGTCCTAAGGTGACGTATAAGTCGTAATAATTAAAATATGTGTCACCGTACAAAATAATCGGTGTTATAACTTATCTCAAGTTGCATTTATGTACTTTATCGTAACCGTGTTTTCACGAAGACACGGTGAAATTAGGTGAGAAAGGGCTTATTTCTAGTATGATTGACTAGAATGAAGAGATTATAAATCTAGTGAATACTTTGGACTGTACTACAGAAAAAATTGGTAAATAATATTTATTCAGAGATACTTTATTCGAGCTTGCTGAAATTATATTGATGCAAATTATGTTTCACTAAAATTTTAATAATAAATTTAGTAACAAACTATTGAAATTGTCATTCTAGTTGTAGTATTAAGTCGGTTGTACTAAAATAATTTTAAGATGAGTATCGTGATATGGGCATCCCTGTATGTATTTGTTAGAGTTAATAAACTTTATTGGTTTGAGTGTAATACGCTTTTTATTTTTACACAATTGCATTTACTCGGCAGAAATAATTTAATCTATGTTTATATTAATTACTCGCTCTCGCTCTGTACGTTTTTACTTCGAGCATAGTTCGTCACTTGAGAAAGGATGCCTTAATTCTCAGTAGAGGTAATTAGAGCCTTTGTTTACTTAGTCTTAGTCATATTTAGTTATGTCTTCTGTGGGTTTTTATTACTTACTCACTCTTCATTTCGTTTCCAAGCTACAAGCTTTTTAATTGATCCGTCCGAAAAACAAAAATCTATTTCCATTCAAAATGCATTTTTGGAAATCATTCTGTATTCTAGGAGGTATTTTGTCCTTTTCTCATTCTTTAAACGCACTTTGCCAAGAAAAAAAGAACTGCGAAAGTTGCATTGAAGAGATTGACTGCACATACATCCTTCTAGCCTCCGGCTCATACCAATGCGTGGAGAGGGACTCGATCTTTAAGCAACGCATAGTTAAAGTGTATGGAACTTTGAACCGATGCCTTAGAGTTCTCACAGGTACTCTTTACTAGAAAGTTCACCCCATATTTTTATTCTATGCTGAGTTTTTTTTTACATTTTTACAAGCTCAAGTTAGCCCCGTTCTGAGAGGAATTGAACACACTGCTCCACGTAGCGGACAAATAGAGGATGTAGCATTACAACAACCGGCAATTTCTGGTACATAATTCATCATTTTGTAATGGGAAAGAAGGTTTGGATTTTAATAATTGATTCACAATATTTTTAAGAATTAGAAAAGGCCGAAAGCAGCCATCCTCTAAACATTACAACCACTCCAAGCACAGGTACACATATTTTTAATCCCACTTCGTTTAAAACTTGTTTCTTTAATTGTTTAAGTGAGATAGAAATACCTCTGTGGCAGCATAAAATTTATATTAAATATGAATACATAAAAACAGGCTTTACTCAGGATTTGGAGGAGGAGGAAGAACAAAAAAGAGTTAAAGGGTTGCAGATTTCAAACGTCTTGGAGGAAATAGCTGTCAATCCTGTTCCAAGTGCTAGTCCGCTCCCAGTTATTTCAGGTTAGTTAAACAAATACTTTTTGCACGTCTTAACGTGGTAATTATGCAATAAGTACTATTATACAATTATAATGTACTTTTATCCACAGAAAGTACAATGACAAACAACTCAATTAAAGGGGAGGATGAAATGATTAATTCGCCGGTAATCACTGCAAGTGAACATAAAACGCCAGTCCTTGAAATACTAACCATGTTAAATTCAACCCAAACTCCACAAAGGGGAGCGTCTTGCCCGTCAAAGGTAGTAGTAATTCGCATGGAAATTTCGGAAATTAAATCAAGTATTTATTTTCGTTTTGAATTGTAGCTATATGTGATGTTTAAAATTTAGGAAACCCTAACTCATAAATTTGAGAGAAGCCTGTGCAGATCTGCTGAACTCATGAAGCGGATACAGGTTTTTTTTGGGAAAGTTAAAGGGCTAAATAGAATGCTGAAGGCAAATTCAATGGCGAATAACACTGCGAAATGTGTCTTTCTCCGATTGCAAAGGGAAAAATGCTTTTAGCCGTTAAGTACAGGCAGACCACCCTGAATGTTAATTTAACTTTTAATATCATTTTTAAAAAGTAGAGTTTTTGCTGTTTCAACTTGTTGTGACTCGGAAAAACTTTTAGTATTAATGTACAGAGTAAAGTGTAAGAAATTTGTGGTATATTTACTATAAATTAACTTATCGTTTTACAAATACGCATAAAGTACAAAAAAAAACTTGTTTTTCATAGATTATAAAAGTTTAAACCTCTAATTACTGAATAAATCTTTTTTAACATAATTATATAGAAATATTAATAGACAAATGTCTTTAAAACTATTTTCAATTAGCCATTTGTCACGGGAATCCAAAATGTATTAAGTTAAGAAGTAACTGTAAAGTGGTTTTCATTTCCTAAGCTTTTGTAGTATACTATTGATAAAAAAGACTTTATAATTTTAAATCTGGAAATGGTTATATAATGGTTGGTCACACTAAAAAACGAAGGCGTTGTATTTTTATATTCTAATTATCGAACTCGTCGTCGCTTTGTCCAACCTTATCCACCTTTTGACCTTTTGCGAGCAGCATGGTTACTTTTTCTGCCTCCCAGTTGGTGATTTCATTTAGGAATCGCTGCAATAGGATAAGTAGCATCTTACACAAGCCCAGATTGAGCATCATAGATGGTCCTCGCCATTTTAATGCTGTTTTTTCGGGCCGAGGAGACCAGAACTTGGCCCCTCGTGTCCCATTGGCTGTCCTGAACGGACGAACGTGCAAAGTATTTGAATCCAGGCTCGAAGTAAAATCTTTAGACCAAAATCTGGGGTCGTGAATGTCATCCACAAGCCTATCTGGAGAATCCATAAGTCTTTTTGGTAATTTGGTAAAAGGAGTAGTTTCCCATTCAAAAATTAGCCGATTCAAGTGGTGAATGAGCTGAGGAAGTTCAAATGCCGATACGGACAAATGCGTGTCGTCGACTTCACGATCCATGCTGCTCTTCTTCACCCAGAAAACAAACCACATGTCTTTCTCGGGTACAAAATACTTTCTGATAAAAACATTTGGCCCCAATTTATGGGAGTCTTTATCAAAAAAACCATGTCTTCTTTCAACTGGTAAGTCCTCTGGATCCAATACCTCCCGTTTCTCCCAAAGTCTTGATGGACGACGTTTTGATCTTTGCCTGGCTCCTGTTTGCCCGGAAGGTCCAGCTGTATCGTTTGGAGAGAGAGCACTTTCCATGACCATGTCGAACTGGCTATCCCACTCTATTTCTTCTTGCATCCTCTTCTTGTTTATCAACTTCTGGGTGGGCTGAACTTTCTGTGGGTAGTAAACCGGTTGGTTATCTTCCATTTCAACGACTGAGGCTGGAGCTTCGGTATCTAATTCTTTTTATACTAGCTCGTTGGCAACCACTCCCCATCAGGGGTTTTAATGACACGTGTGAGTTTAGGAATGGAGAAACAAAGTGAGATACTAAACGGTAGCATCCATTCACGTGGCTTTAATGATTTCGTTTCTAACTATTTAGACACGTGCACGCCACTAAACCGAATAGGTTTTTGTTAACTCGTGCAGAGCTGGCACCCCAGTGCTCATGTATCCCTTCTTGGAGTTGCACTTTAAGACACGTGTACATCGTCATGTACGAATAAAAACTTTCTGCCATACACGTGCTACTATATAATGTAAACCTTCAAGCACAGTGTTAAGTGTTAACCTATGCTTTCCATCCCTTTTTTTCATTCCCTTGCGAGTGGTTTCGTTAAGAAAAAAACTAGCGTCAATGATGATGATAAGCAGTATAAAAGGATGGACGCTTCCTCTCTTCCTCCTCACTCAGTTACTGCATCATTCCGCGTTATGTACTTCTACCGACCATTTGCTACCATGGAGGTGGAACGAGAGCTGGGTGAGCGAGAAATCGACCATTCCTTTGACTGGAAAACGGAGAGCTTGGACTGGAATAAAATGTCCATAAGAGAGTATCAAAAATTTATTCAAAAAACGAAAGGAAAATCTTACCAAGCGAGAGGCAATGTTGATTGGAATTGGGAAATTTTGACAAATGATCAGAAAAAAGCCATACATATAGTTCAGGCTTATTTGAAGAAGCCAAAGGGTGAAATTATTAATAACCCTTTACGGCTTATCGTATATGGCGAGGGCGGAACTGGGAAGAGTAAAGTGCTTTGTAGGATCCGTGACCTCATCGCTGAAAAGGGTCGAAGAGCGATATGCTGTGCCATGACAGGTGTTGCAGCAAATAATGTATCTGCAGTTACAATACACTCCGTATTCGACGTTCCGTTTTATAAAATTGCAGGGTGGGACACGCTTTCTTCAGAGTGTCCAACTTCTAAATCTCTTAAAAACAAATTATCAGATTTGGAGTTCTTATTAATAGAAGAATATTCTATGGTTGGAGCAAATATGTTAGCTTGGATCGAGCAAACTCTTCGCAATATTAAAGGTAGTGCACTCCCGTGGGGTGGAATTTCAGTAATTTTAAATGGCGACCTTGGGCAGCTTTCTCCCATCTGGGACGCTAAATTGACTACTCCAATTGAACATTTAAAACCATTTGCTTCTCGAGGTGTTGAATTATACCATGAATTTGACCAAATCGCTCACCTTCAGGAACCAGTGAGGCAAAAACACGATAAAAGATACCTTAAACTTCTCCGGAGTTTCCGTTACAAGCAAGTCAGTGAAAGGGACATTTTATTGCTCCGCAGTCGTATGGAAAAAAACGTAGACCCCGAGGAACTCTCAGAATTCCAGGATGCAATTCGGATTTTCCCCACTAACAGTAAAGTAGACAAGTATAACTACCGAAAGCTAATTCAGTTGAATATTCCTATTGTCAAGATAACTACCCAGCAAACTCCACCACTACCATTTGTTTTTAAACAACAAACTTTGTATCTGGGGATAGGGGTACGTGTGATGCTTCTTAGAAATTTGGATGTAGCCCGTGGCCTTATAAACGGAGCTGTAGGGACAGTAGAAGGAATTGTGTACAAGAAGCATGCAGTTCCTAATAAACATCTACCAGCCTGCATTATGATTAAATTTGACAAAAACCGGGTATCCGGACCGTTCACGGATGAATGCATCCCTATTCCATCTGTAATCGAATACTTCCAGGACAGGTTTTCGGGTAAGACTTTCAAGTATGAGTCCTATCCGCTGCGAGTATGCTATAGCTTGACTGCTTTTAAAGCGCAAGCCTTGACACTGGATAAAGCTTGTGTATACTTCGGGAAACGTGAAAGTTTTGAAAACATTTCTTACTTAATGCTTTCCCGAGTCAGAACTTTGAGTAATTTGCTAGTCCTCGATGAGGAACTATGTGAGTCGCGATTTAATAACTACGCTTTTTGCCGTGGATTTTACCATTTAAAGCTTGAGTACAAAAGACTGGGGATTTATGATGATATTTTTGCAAAGGAATCCAAAGATTCAGTGAATGTAAAAAGAACCCAACAACCCGATTCCAATCCGGCCGTTCTTCCTTTGGAATCTCCGAAAAAACTCGACTTTACTGAAATTCTATCACAGCAAAATTCGTCATTTAGGCCGTGGGAGCAGAAATAAAATGGCCACACCATGTTCTTTCAGACGTGTTTTAATAAGTACTTATCAAGTCCCTGATCGATCAAGATGTCAACCACTAGGCAGAAGGTTTGTGTGTACATTTCCAAACTGTTTTGAAACGTTTTATACACTTCGAGCTTTCGATACACATTCAGAACTCCGTCATTTCTGCGAATGTGGACTCGCCTTTGAAAATAAGTTAAATGGACATAATTGTTCACAACATCAGACGGGAGGTGGCCGACAAAAAACTCTGCCTCTTGAATTACCAGAAGAATTTAAAACGGGAATGTTTGATCTAGTTCAAAGTTTACATCTTGGATCGATTCTAGTTTTTAAAACTGAGTTTAAAGGAACTGTATTAACCTCCTTTAGTGAAGTGTTTGAATACGTTTACGAAGATATGGAAAAGCTGTTTGTTCAACTTCTTAATTTGTACAAAGGGATAAAAGTTTCTATTAATATAAAGTGTGTTTTAGAAGATATGGAAGGTAAAAATCAAAAGCAGAGAACCTTTTTTTCCCCGTTTTTACGGTATTTGCATACCAACTTTATACTCGGAAATGTTCTCACATCGGCTAATTATCTCATAACGTCTCTTAACTTGCACAATGAAAATGGGTCTGGTTTCAGGCTGGCGGAAATCAACGATTTGCAGATAAGATTAATTCAGTATCTTCCAGTACAACCAAAAGGCTACATTAAAACTCCGACAGCGTTGCATAGGGGTCAAATTATTAATGTAAAAACCACCGATAAAAACAATTGCTTTTTACTTACTATTTTAGCAGCTTTACATCGCCAAGAGATAAAATTACCAGGGTTAGAGCACTTAACGTATGAGCAGTTGACTAAATCACAAAAACAGCGAATAAAAAATAGGTATCAAAATCCATTGCATTATGAGAAAATACTTGAGAAGGTAAAAGCCAATTGTTTACTTGACATTGAAGGTTTCACAGAGACAGTCCCACTAGAATTAATAGACCTGTTTGAAGTTCGCAACTCCATTTCAATTAACGTCTATAAACCAGAAGGAAAAAATTTAATTCCTATTCGTATCAGCGATCATTCATTTAAAATAAAAATTGACCTTTTGTTTCTTGAAAACAAAGGCTTCAGTGGGGAATCGCCTATCTATCACTATGCACTTATAGTTAACTTGTCCGATTTCTTAGGGAAAACTAATTTTTCAAAAAGGGATTTTTGCAGGCATTGTTTGGCTCCTGTCAGCAAAAAAATAGAGCATCATGAAAAAGTGTGTTCCCAAATCGACGGTCAATTACTAAGTTTTCCGAAAGAGGCTGAATGTAAATTTAAAAATCTTTCCATGACACAAGACGTAGTGTATAAATGTTTTTATCAATTCGAATATTTTAGCAAAAAGGTAGAACTCTCGAATAGTACTCCCAACCTAAACCGATTTACTACTTTAATGTCAAATCTAGAATGTTCAGGCTACGGACTAGTCGTAGTGGGGCCCACGGGAAAAATAGAATATGAAACGTTTTTTATGGGAAACAATCCAATGGAACATTTTTTTAGAACCATTTTCTCGCTCTCCGATTCAATTCATAGAAAACTGAAAACCGAAATGATTCCATTGAAGCCAACCGTGGAAGATAAAGTTAAAATGAAAAATGCCAAGTCATGTCCAATGTGCAGCTGCAAATATGGAACTATCAAGAATAGATACCCGGTTTTTCATCATCATCATAGATTAACCCCAGATATCGTTGGAATCCAGATAATCTGTAATGTCTGCAATACATCCATTCGCGAAGTAGGTATGGTTTTTATTGGACATAATGCAAGTAAAACTGACCACCATTCTATTCTGAAGGCTTTAAAACCTGAACTAGTTAAAAAGGCTAGTATACTTTGCAAAAACTCAGAGCAGATCATTAGCCTTACTTTAAATCGTAGACTAAGATTTATTGATAGTAATCTGTTTTTTAATGCTAGCATAGAAGAACTTGTTGAAAGGCAAAAGGCCGGTGCGAGTACCTCCAAAATGCTGCAAGAACAATTTCCCGTACTACATGACGGTTTTAAGAACCATTCGGCTGCCTTCTTGTTAACTTCTAAGCTTCCATTTCCTTACGACTTCTTAACCGGCCCAGAAGCTTATACTCTGGCCAGTTTGCCTTCAAAAGTAGAATTTTTTAATATTCTTACCCAAGAACATATTTCAGATGCAGAATACACTTTTGCGAATGACATTTATAACATCTTCAAGTGCAAAACGTTCCAAGAATATGCCGTTGTGTGCCTTAAAACTAACCTTTACCTTCTAGCCGATGTGGTGATCAATTTCGGCGAGTTTGCTATGAAACATTTTGGCTTAAGCCCTCTGCACTGTCCATCCCTATCCTCATATGCATTTAATGCCCTTTTGTACAGTTTGAAAAAGAGTTTCTCGTTTATTAAAGAACCTTCTATTGTTAAATACTTGTCTGAAAATATTAGAGGTGGGCCTTGCTTCTCAGTAAAACGATTAGCAACGGCTAACACAGACCGTCTGAACTATTTTGATGGCGATGAACTTAATCGGAAGGAGATCATAATGATTGATAGTGTTTCGCTTTATCCGGCCATGATGAAAGAGTTTTTGCCTGTAGGATCTTACCAATGGATGAGTAGTGAAGAAATAAGTACTCTTGATTTTTATAATCTTCCTGAAGATACAGGAGTTGGCTGGATCTTCACGGTGACATTAGAATACAGCGACCATCTGCACGACCGTGACTCGGACCTCCCCCTTGCGATTGGTCGTCGACAGATTAAAAAAGAGGATCTTTCGCCGCATCAGCAACACTTGTTGGAGACCTTAGCTGATCGCACGAAAGATACGTTGAACACGCAACGGCTCTCGTTAGATCTCTACGATAAAATTGAGTACTCCTGTTACTATAAAACCCTTTCCTATTACTTAAAGAAAGGTTTAAAACTGTTAAAAGTGCACAATGGTCTTAAATTTGAAGAAAGTCCTATTCTCTCTTCATTCATGGATAAATGTGTGGAACTTCGCAAAGAAGCAATAAGAAGAAACGACTTGGTGGGAAATGCCATCATCAAAATGTTAATGAACTCTATATATGGCAAGTTTTTAACTGATGCTTCAAAATTTACTAATACTCGTGTTTGCGTGTCTCGGGCTGATGCCCTTTCCTATGCGTGTGACCATAAATTTAAAGATATCCTAATCCTTAATGATCAAGTTTCACTTTTTCAGATGTCAAAGACAACTATTAAACAGTCACACAGTCTGATTATAGGGTATGTTATTTTAGAATTAGCTAAGAAGAAACTTTATGAAGGATACGACATGCTAAACAACACTTTTGAAAATTGTCAACTAATAATGGGAGATACTGACAGCCTTTGCACAATTGTAGATGATAACAATAAAGATTTTATAATGAAACTAAAGTCTTTGGCAACCAAGTTTGATTTTTCAAACATGAATCCAAATGGACCTTTGTATAATTTAGATCACCAAGCGTTGCCTGGTTACTGGAAGCTTGTCTCCGATAGGATAATACAATGTGTGACACTTAAAGCAAAATGTTATAGCATTAAGCTACGATGTGAAACGTGCCAAAGCATTGTAAACTCAGGACATTGCGAGAATTGTGAATGTATTAAGAGAGCAAAAGGCGTTCCCAAATCCGCTTTAAAGAGGTTAGATCACTCGTTTTATTTGCAGTTATTAGAGAATGACGGAGTGGAATACACCACAGAAAACACCATACGGTCAACTCGACATCAGTTGCAAATTTTGAAGTGTAAACGCCTGGGATTTCATACACTCAACCCTTCAAGGTATTTGTTGGAGAATAAGATTGACAGCTTACCACACGGCCACTACCGTCTAAGAGGCCTCCAACTATAAAATGGACTCTAGTGAAATTGACGTTATCGATTATAGATTTAATTACCCTTTTACAATGACCATTTGTGCTCCAAGCTATTCTGGAAAGACGCACTATGCGCTGCAGTTAGCTAAACGGCGTCGTGAGATTTTTAAAGAACCAATACATAAGGTAATATACGTGTATGCAAACTATCAAGAGCAATTTGATGAAATCATAAAATCCGACAAAAATATTGTTTTTGTTCCCAATTTTGATGAAGTTACAAACCAAATAGAGAAGGGAAAAAACACTATAATATTGCTTGACGACCAGATGCTGAAACTACAGTCCAGCTCAAAGAGTAGGTTTGCAGTAAATGACCTTTTCGTAAGAGGATGGCACCATGACAAGTTGGGAATTATTTTAATTTTACAAAGTACTCATCCTGAGCACTTACAGCTAGTTATGGACAATTCTATGTACTTGGTTTTATTCAGAAATATACACAACAAAACCTCGCTGATGTACTTGAATCGAAAATTTCAACCTAAGCATCCGCAATTTTTAACTAGTGCCATGGACGATGCAACTGCAGATCAACCATTTAATAACCTGGTATTCGATTTCAGTCAGCAGACGCCCGACCGATTTCGAGTGCGAAACTTCTCTTGGATTGGAATGGATATGAAGTACTATATACCTAATCTCAATGGATAAAATTGAAGAGCATATTGAATTTTTGAATACCATTCTTCAGAAAAAAGTTAGTAGCAGAAAAGCGTCACTCACCAAAGCTAACGAGGCACAGCTGAAAGCAATTGTAGAGATAATTATAAATATTAGAAAGTTTAATTTGACGGGTAGCGAAAAGGCTAACTTAAAGAAACTTAAGCCTTTGTTTTGTTATTTCCGAAATCGCAAATTAGTAAAGGCAGTACATTTGCGAAAGTTTCTAAACGACAATTCTAGAAGTCTCATAGTTCTTATTTCTCTCTTTTTAAAGAAATATATGGTTGACAGTCTTGCTTGTGCCTTTGTGTCTTAATCATGGCAGGCATCCTTAGAGTTATTCCTGAAGAACTGTATCAACAGCTAAAAAAAAGTGGAAAATTGGAAGTTGAAATTCTTAAGGAGACATTAGAACGGAATAAGAAAAGCACTATTGCAAAGACGGTTGAACCAGATACAAAGACAGATCCCTTACAGTCAGGGGGTGGAAATCCTGCTCTCAGTTCTAAGAAAAGAATTTGTGAATGGGCAACGTTCGATTCGCGTTTCATCTTTAAACCATGAGTAGAGCTGATCCGAAGTACGTGGTTAGACGTTATGTTAACCCTAGAGAAAAAGGATCTTTTTCAGGTATAACTGGATTCCTTCGTAACCAGTCTTATAAGAAGAAAGACAATGTAGAAGAAGTACTGAGAAACTTGGAATCATTAAGTCTTCATAGTGCTGCACGCAAACGGTTTAAACGAAGACGCATCGTGATAGGATTTTCAGATATACTACATTCATTAGATTTAATTGACTACCAAAAATATAAAACCGTCAATAAGAATCACAAATACATAATGATATTAGGAGACTTTTTCTCCAAATTCATTTGGTGTATAGGACTCAAATCTAAGACTGCGGTTGAAATTGCCAATAAACTAAATGACCATTACAAAAGCACTCGTCGCCGTCCCCAATTTCTCTGGTCAGACGATGCTGTTGAGTTTAAATCCGGAGCTGTAAGGAAGATATTGGAGCAGTACTCAATTTCATGGTACAGCACGTTTAGCAAACTAAAGGCTTTGCAAATCGAACGCCAAATTCGTACACTGAAAACTCGTTTAGAAAGACTTTTCACGCAGACCGGAAAAAAAAATTGGATTAGTAATCTACAAAATGTGACTTCATCTATCAACGATAGTTATAATAGAACCATAAAAATGGCTCCTTCTAAAGTAAATAAAGACAATGAAAGTGAAGTTTGGTTCAACATGTACGACAATTTAGTACAAGAAACCGCTTTTAACACCCCTAAAGTTAAATTTGCAATAAATGACAAGGTTAGAATAGCTAAAAACAAGCTTACATTCGCCAAGGGGTACGAAATGTCACAAAGCCTGGAAATATTTCAAATAAAGGGGATTCATCACCGGCCTGGAGCGGTCACTTACAGCTTAGCCGACCTCAAGGGTGAACCTTTACAATCCCAGTTCTACGCGGAGGAACTTAGTCTAGTTGAGAAAGCAAAATAAAAGCAAAATGAACAACTGCATTAATGGTGGCTTCTATATCACTCTTTGCAGTGATAATTCTAACAATCTAATCAAGCCAAACTCATCCTCCTTTTTCACAACTACTCTGCCTGATTCTCTGACATTTACTATTCCCCATCAAGTAGGGTTGTGTGAGATTACATATACTGACTCGTACACACGATCGGATCCTCCAAAGCCTAAAAATGACGCTCCTGTCTTACAAAACCTCACAAAACCCATTAAAAAGTTTTTTGAGCCCGGAAATAACGACAATTTGATATCCGTGTTCCAAGACTACGAATCAATGATAGAGTTGGTTGTAACAAGTTCTACACTAACAACATTTTTATCCAGTCTTAATATCCAACTCACAAATGAAAAGTTACCACTTCAATTCTATGGCGTTAAAAATAAAGGTGATACGTCTTTCTACGTGAATCTTGTTATAACGCCGCTAGCATTGAAAAGAGTGTTTACTATTCCTGAAAAATTGGCGAGAGTTTTTGGGTTTGCAAGATACTCTTTTGAAGAAGGTGAGCACAAATCAGACTATGAAGCTTCCCAGCTTGAACTGAACAAACTGAGCATAGGAGAGGGTATTCCTATTAGATTTGCTCACTTGGATGTAAGATTATTGACGATCGAAGAGCCTGAGGATGAGGATATAACATCTCTCATAGACAATATAGGTGAAGCATTTACCGTTAAAGATGTTCCTGTTCGAATCGTTCTAACCGGAAATACGTTCGTGGGAGACATTGTACATATTTTTATTGATGATCGTCGAATACGATTCCGATTTCCAGAAAAACTGAATAAACTTTTCGAATTACCAAAAAACCATACATTCGATCAAGAGCAAACCGATTTATATATAAAGCGGAACACGGTTTTGTTTCCAGAAGAAGATACAAATGTATCTATTCATAAAGAGACTAGTACAAAAAGACATCTGCTATACATTTTATCTGATATTATTGAAAATCAGTACTTTGGTGATGCGCAGCTACCGGTACTGAGATATTTAAAACGCCCGACTTGTACAAATGAAGAGTTTCACACTGTTTTCAATCCAGTTTATTACTTCGACTTGAAGCAGCAACAGCTCTCGACCATAAACATCCAACTTGTTGGAGAAGATTTTATTTCTACTAAACCGTTACAAGCTGTTACTACCGTTGTGTTGCACATCAAGCCTAAAGGTTTATGAGAGAAATTGTGTGCCGCAAAGGTCATTGTTTTATCGACAAGGCTTCTAAAAACAATCCTATACAAACAGGTATGGGGAAAGGCGGAACATACCCTATCGAAGATGATTACTTAATCCCATTTGGAACGAAGGTTACTAGGGGTAAAGTAACTAAGCAACGCGTTAGAAAAAACACAACAAAACAAGTGGGAAAGGGTAAACAGCGACGCAGTACGCGGGCCGCATCAGCAGCAAAACGTCAGAATAAAAATACTCCTCGTGGGGCAACAAAACCAAAAACTAAACGAATACCAGCATCCAAAGTCAAAACCACTCGTACAAAGAAGGCTATAAAGAAGCGATCGAAACGTTCAACGTAAATCATGGACACTTTTATACCCGAGGGGTCTGTTCCGGCTATTAGAAGCTCTTTGGACTTATTTAGCATTCCTATGTCAGATATTTCTACCCTTACACAAGATTACACCGTATTCTACCCCCTATCCAATTTTAAAGATAATCAAAACCCTCTTCAGTTTAATATCAGTAGTTCCAGTACCCATTACCTGTCACTTTTTGATTCGTATTTATACTTGAAAGTACGTATCGTTAAACTTGACGGCAGTTCGCTTAGCTCAGCCGATGTAGTTGGTCCCAACGCAAATTTTTTTGCAGCTTTGTGGGAAAGCGTGGATGTAATGTTTAATAATGTGTCGGTCTCGAAGAATGGCAACCTATATCCGTATCGACACCATATTCAAGATTTGTTAAGTTTCGACGACAACACTAAGAACACACGACTTTCTACCCAGCTCTTTTATCCAGATACTCTACAGGACACATTTGATTCCACAAATAAGAATTTCGCCATTAGAAAGTCTTATTGTAACTTGTCTTCGCCTTTTGAAATTCTGGGTAGGCCTGCTGATTCAGCATTTCAAACTCAGCGCGTTTTTCCAACGAATTTAGAGGTTCGTATAACTTTACGAAGAGCATCTGCGGACTTTTGTCTTAATGGAACATCAACAACAGTACCAGCACCCTACAAGGTAGTATTTGATGACGTGCAGTTATTTGTTAAGCGGATGCTTATTCATCCGGAACTTGCTTCCTATCATCAAAAGCTTCTTTCAAGTGGTAAAAGGTTTCAGTATCCAATTCGGTCAAGCGAAATAAAAACCTTTAATATTGCCGAAGGAGCTTTAAGTGCGACTTCCGAAACGCTAGTAAATGGAATACTGCCTGAAATTGTTATCGTAACGTTCTGCAAAGCTAAAACAGTTTTAGGGTCATTAACAAACAGCAGTTTCAACTTTGAAGATTTTGGCATTCAGTCATTGGCTCTTAACGTGGATGGCGATGCGCAGATTTACAGAAGTTTAGATTTTGATATTTCAAAACAAATAAGTTTATTGGGTTATAATACTCTTTTTTCTGCCTTACCATCCATTAATGATACTAGCGGTATTACCCGTGAATCATATATAAAAGGAAACTTTTTAGTAGTTTTTAACTTAAGTTCTTCGAACACGGGAAACCGATTCCAACTGCAGCGTCGGGGTCAAATTAATTTAACCGTGAAGTATAAAGAGGCCTTAAAAAATACCGTGACCTGTTTGGCTTACTGCCAGTGGCAGTCAAATATTCAGATCGACCGGGACATGAACGTGTATGCTGACGCTGCAACGCAGTTTTGAAAATGGATGCTCTTAGCCTCCAGTGCATTTTAAAACATTTAATAAAAGATACTCCTGTTAAACAAGCTTACGTCATTGCTGCGGATGAGATCAAAAGTGTAAATTTTAAGAAACTACCCTTAGTTATAATTCAGAACACTGGAAAGAAGTCTACATCTGGGCAGCATTGGATTGCCTTCTACGTTACCAAAGAAGGAAATAGTACGATAGTAGAATACTATGACTCATACGGTCTTCCCTTATCATACTACCATCTTAAATTTCCGTACCCAATTACTCACCGAACAACAAGAGCCATTCAGAATGAATTTTCTGACTATTGTGGACTGCATGCGTTATATTTCTCTTACTTTAAAGCCGTAGGAAGAAGCTTTAAATCTATTATGTTGGAATTTACCAGTAATACTCTATATAATGATCAACTAGTGTTAATATTCTATACTCGACTCTGTTCTCAAATACAAAGAAAGAGAGGTGGACAGCGTTGTTGCAGTAAATTTCTAAATGTATAAAGTGCAGTTGCGGATTCCGGTCGCTCATTCTAAAAATATTCTTAGAAGACTCGACATCTCTTCCTCAACAAGCAACTATTAGAATGAAACTTTTTTTAATTGTGTTATCGGTTTGCAGCTTATCTGCGGCCACAACTCACATTGAACAAAAATGCAGAAATTGCACCATCGATAAAGGTAAGGCTTTCTACAAGGTTATATCGCTTCAAAGTTATCCGGCTAGTTACCAGTGTTTGAAGACGCCCATCGCTTCAACTACCGTTGGGTCAATTGTGCAGCAAGCGTGCTTTCCTTTGGAGTGCGTCGGGATAGAACATCGGCCCGAAAATAGAACGATTTCTCTGGAAGACAGTTGTAAGCTATCTAGATCCCGTTGTATAGCCAAAGAAATTGTCCAACAAAGTGAAAATAATGAAACAATGAGTAACTATACAGAGGTTGAAGAGAAATGTATAGCTTGTACGGCAGCTACTAATGGATTTTACAAGATGACGTGGCTCAGAACTGCAGGAATCGCCTACCTGTGCCGACGTAATTCTGGGTTCATTCCAAAATTCGGATCTATCATCGACCTTGCTTGCAAACCTAATGAATGCAGTTCATTTGAAAATCGCAACATCACAAGCGAAATTCAAGAGTGCAAAGAATTTATATCTGATAATCCTACCATAACACACGATAATTTATCGCTTGTGCGAGAAGGCTTAGAAATCCTTGCCATTGTTGCTTTATTACTGGGTTTGGCATTCCATGGCCAATGGAAGCGGATGCATAACATACTAACGCGTCGACGAATGTTGAGAAGCGCTGAACTACCGACCACAGAAATTGAGACGGATTCAAACAAGAAGAGTGAAAGTGGAATATATGAAGAGGTTGACCGGTTGTAAATAATTGTATATAGTCAGCAACTGAAGTGTCGTGGTTTTTGTATGATTTTTTATAATTTTGGAGATTAGCTCCTCCCGTACGTCTCAAACGAAAGTCTACAAGAAAATTTAAAAAAATTGAGTGCGGCGGGATAAATCTCGTGGGTAGCATTTGGTTTTGTTACGTTTTCAAAGACTATGCTATGCCGCAGATAAATTCAGCCCTTTCAAATATTCAACGGAGGAAGTCTATGAATTATATGAATACTAAAAACTAAAACGATTCGTAGGATTATTTATTTATTTAGGGGAACTATTTTTTCCAGGGAAAAACTAAACTCTTTTCAGAGTCTGAGCTGCTGGAGTTGGAGTCCAAATACCACTCTTGTAGTTTAGTTGGTGTCGTCCAGCGGTCTGGCTCTTCTTCAATTTCTTCCTCCTCGCAAGCAAGGGACGGAGAACTTTTGACCAATTCCTCACCACCTTGGAGTGACGGTGACCGGGCTACAGAACGTGGAGCCCGCCAACCCGCTTGTCCCGTTAAAGGTTGAAGTTGAACCAGATCCTCCATATGTAAGGCCCTGTCCCAAACAGGCAGGTCCCCACCAAAATTACTTTCTCTTCCATAGACCCTGTAGGGAAACTGAGGTGGCCTGCTGCCACGGCAGCAGCGCCGGACGAAACGGACGAAACGACCCCATCGGGCTCTCAGCCCACGGAAGAACGAGAAAAAGTCCTCCCCACCACCTCCGCGAAACCACAATGCAAAACCCAAGACGACCACCACGATTCCCGCAACGACTCCAATCCAAACTAAATAATCAAAAAAGCTTTAATTAGCAAAATTATCCAAAATAAGGACGATCCGTCCATATTGGCGGTGTTATTACGCCGAATACGGATGCAATTCTGTAGATGGTTGATGGTTGTCACGCAACCACCCAAATTTAACTTTAAAAAAAAAACATAGAGCTAGATAACCAATTTCATTTTTATAGATTTTAATTTAAAATTTTCACCCCAAACGCTGCCAGCAGATGCTTCCTCTCCTCCAGTTCCTGGGGTTGTCGACGACGACGACGACGACAAATAAAAGCTCTCCATTTGGGACGTACCCCCTCGTCTTCCAAAAATTGGACAGAAGTCCTCGTCTCCAGGCGACAAAACGCGAGAGAACTCCCCCTTTCCCTCTAACTCCCTTTCATTTTGAATACAAAAGGTCTCGTTTGACCTTTTTAATACAAAAAGGCAACCACGCGACAGGCACTCCCCACAACTACTCACTTTTGACAGACACCCTGCCATTCTTTTATTATTATTATTATTATTTTATTAAAATGTTCTTATCAGCACAAATTCTATATAATAAATATGCTAGACCTACACTGAGAACAAAGAACCACACAAAACAAAGCACACCCCTACCTTTACCCTCCTTTCACAATTACAACTTTCCATCACACACACACACACACACACACATAAACATAAACACTCATTACACCCCATATAAA
>JAQFZX010002217.1:0-20789 GCA_034682405.1 Hydroisotoma schaefferi | reverse complement strand
ACAAGATTTCACAAAATCTGGTACAAGATTTCACAAAATCTGGTACAAGATATCAGAAAGTCTGATACAAGATTTTACAAAATCGGATATAGGACTTCACTTAAGATTTCAGAAAGTCTGGTACAAGATATCATAAAATCTACAACAAGATTTTACAAAATCGGATATAGGACTTCACTTAAGATTTCAGATAGTCTGGTACAAGATATCATAAAATCTACAACAAGATTTCACAAAATTGGATATAGGAGTTCACATAAGATTTCCGGAAGTCTGGTACAAGATATAATAAAATCTACAACAAGATTTCACAAAATCGGATATAGGACTTCACTTAAGATTTCAGAAAGTCTGATACAAGATTTCACAAAATCGGATATAGGATTTCACTTAAGATTTCAGAAAGTCTGGTACAAGATATCATAAAATCTACAACAAGATTTCACAAAATCTGCCACAAGATTTCACAAAATCTTGCACAATGTTATTCGTTATCTGCTACTGGATTTGTCGTTTTTACGGCGTAAGAAGTAAACTGTACTGCAGTTTTGTAAATGGTTGTGCAGTTTTGTAAATGGTTGTACAGTTTTGTAAATGGTTGTGCAGTTTTGTAAATGGTTGTACAGTTTTGTAAATGGTTGTGCAGTTTTGTAAATGGTTGTACAGTTTTGTAAATGGTAGTACAGTTTTGTAAATGGTTGTACAGTTTTGTAAATGGTTGTGCAGTTTTGTAAATGGTACTGCAGTTTTGTAAATGGTACTGCAACTTTGGTGTCGTCTTTACGGCCCGGTACTTAGGTAATACAATACAATGAAGTGGAGTTAAAAATATGTTGCGTTCAATTATTTGTCTCGGTTTTGTGTTGTATGCAATGCAAGGCAGTGGAAACCCGTATATACGGTTTTCCACTGCCTTGGTTGTGGTTGTATAATGCATTGCATTATGTGGTCTTTTACGGCATGTCGATGTAGTAACCGTGTTATGTTTCGGTTAATAAAATGCAATTTAACATGTTATCTTCTGGGTAATCAGTACTAATCACATAGCAAGAGCAAAAAACTCACAGCTCGAACTTAACGATACTTAATATTAATATTTAATATTTAGTTGGCTATATTTATGTTATTATCAACACTTTTTCTATTGTAGAATGAATGAACAGTTTAAAACTCAGCGTAGAGTTGTTGTCTGGAGCTTCTAGGTAGGTCTATTGGACTGGACTGCCACTTCGATACATTTAATAGAGGCTGTAGTCAACCAAACCAAGTTAGTGTAACATTTTTTGTAATATCTAAATTATGTGCCTTTTGTAGATTAAAAAAGTTTGCTCTCTTCTGAGTTCGTCGAATAGCGACAGTTCTGCATCCTGTATATTTCTCTCTCGTCTTGTCATTTTAATTAAGTATTAATTTGCAATACAAGCACACAAAGTACGACCACTACAGTGAATACAGTACAGTATGTTCGTGAAGTTCGTATTCTTTTACTTAGGTTGAAAAGAAGCTTAGTTTGTGGGATGTTTGGGAGACTAGATCTGCTATATTTCAGGCTTATATAATTTTTAGAACGCTGGCTGGCTAACTAAAAACTAACATTAAAATGAAGTCTCGATAGATGTACCACAAATATTCAAAAAGTTCAAAGTTGAGCCTAACTAACGGAAACATTTATTCCTTAACTTCATACACCATTTACGTATCAAACTTTTCCTGCATTTGTAAACGTGTCATTAAACTAAAATAGTACTATTCTTATTCTTTATCCAGTTGCATTGCAATATTGCATATCCATTGTATAGTTGCATAGTTTTATATTAAGGAAATTAAAAGGAATATCTAATAAAGTTATATGTAATATGTAGTAGGAGCAAACGTAAGTAAGTTGGAAGGAATCGAGTTTATCGAACCATGTCTGTTTCAATTCATATTAGGTTTGAGTAAGTTCCAGGTTTGTCACCGTGAAGGCGTACGGGAAACGGTAGTGAATGGAATGCTTTCTCTTTGCTTTCGTTTCTTTCTTTATCTTCCTTCTTTCTTTAATAAACCGACGAAACTTGTTTAATTAAGTATTGTGTCGATCGTCTTTCACCCAATTGGGGTCGTTTCCTGTTATCGTTATGTTATGATCAGCATTAACTTAAACTGATTACGAGGAAAGTCTATTAAATCTAAACTTTCGTGGTCTTAAAAAGGGAGTGGCGTGTCTTGTAAGCTGTGGTTAAAGCAAGCATAGGTGGCATTTATCATACAGTATGCATATCACGAATTCACGAGTCTTGAAATCTGGCTTGGAAATGTTTGGTGGCTTTCTTTGCCTAATATTCTTCAAAGATTGCAAATACTGAAGAAGCCAAGCTCCAGGCGTGTTTGTAGTAAGAAAGAGAAGTAGTAGTAGTAGTACGTAAACCAAGAGAGAGTACATTTACATTTAGTTCATTCAGTTAACATGGATGACATGTCTGTATGGTTTATCATATCTTCGTTTTATACACGTTTAAGCTAACTATTTAACTGAACTTTCTTACTTTTTCTTGTTCCTTCGTCTCGTCCTATTTATGCTATACCAACCACCAAAGAGAAAGTAGGAGTAGGACTTGGTTATTTCGTTTAAGTATAGTGAGTAAGCAAAGGAATCGAATAGAGAAAGTGAAGTGGGCCAAAGTGTGTAAAATGTAGGGGAATCGATATTTTTTGCAAGGCCAACTCGAATCGCAATCGCAAGCAAGCTCATGTTCGCAAAATCGCACGGCCCAACTCAAGAAGCTATATAGGAGTTAAATGGAAATCTGTTTTTCTAACAGTCTTCTCTGGTGTCCATACCCTTGGGTGGTTCCATCATTCACTACCATATACCATACGGATCTGCTAATGTAATCCATGAATCCATCTAATAACGCGATAAGCTAGAACGAAAAGAAGGGGGCGGTTTTCATACCTTGCTTAGCTTTTCCACTAATATTTTAACAGGAGAATTTTTAGTAAGCATGTAGACGTATTGTGTAATTTTTATATTGAATAAAGCCCATTATTTGATTAGCTTTACAACTTCCTTGATTAAACACTGAAGGGAAGAAGAAGCAGTAGAGCGCTCTAGATAGTAGGGCGCAAGTAGCAGATGGTGAATGGATTTTTTAATGTAACATAAGAACCAACTGACAATGGATGACGAGTGACGACTAGAAGTTCGTCATAAGTAACACCTAACCTAACCTTGATCCTCCTTTTTATTGGAGGATCTTCGACCCATTTCCATGCACCGTTTCTGTACAATCAAATGAACTGCTTGCTGTACTGAGTTTATAAATTCCATCATCGATGCTATGCCTGTTTCTGCCTGTGTGCTTGTCTTGTGCCTTGTAACATTTTCCATTCTTCTCTGCCACTGCTTGTTGAGGTGGATGAGTTGAGAAATAACAAATAAGAAAGTTACTAGCTTCAAGCCAGTCTTTACTTCTATTATAAGATTTTCCATTATCTTGTTTAGTTTCATTCCAAAAAAATACATTTTCCGATTACTGGATATATAAGTTGACCAATGATTTTTAAAAACTTGCATGATTATTCTAATATATGAATTGTAATTTTTATATGAAGGCTTCAAGGAGAGCTTTAGTCGTGGTCTTAAGAACCGAAATTAACTGGACTGGTTACTTTTTTAATGTAACTTATAGCAGGTAGTATGCAAGGTAGATATGATTAATAGATTGGAGATTGGCTAAAAAACAGGATGGGTCCATTAGAAACATTACTACCTGAAACCACCCTTCACTTGCTTTCTATATTGCAATTTAATAAATTGCTGTTATATTGCTATATGCTGAAACTGTGCAATCCGATGGCGTAGGGTCGTGGGTCGTCATTTATATCACAAAGTATCTTACTTCAGTACTAGTAGAGTTGGATGTCGATGTCAGTCACATTAATTTATATCCTTGAATCTATCAAGTAACTAAGCTAGCAATATTAAGCATAGAGGAGAACGGAAGTTGGAATTAAGTTCGCAATTCTCGTGATACTCTCATGTCAGTTTCAATATAATGGCGTAGCTACAAATGATGGTCTGGAATTGCAAACATTATTCATGTGACATGTGCTCCGGTACTGCAAGCCCTGCTGAGTGCTAAATGTAAAGAATGTGACGGGTTGTCTATTATTGCAGTAACCCGGATGGATTCATGATAGATGCTTTCAATACTCTACTCTCTGCAGTGATGTTTTTATTCGCCTCTTGCAAAAGGTATACAAGACAGGGGGTGGAAGATGCCAAGATGTCAGGTTATATTAGAATCACCAGAGATCATCTTTTGTATTCAGATTATAACAGAGAAATAGACAGGAACAGATTGAATGAAGACTCGGGATTTAATAATAATGTTGCTGAAGATCGTTAGCTATGCCTGCCTAGTGAAGTACATACTTGTACATATTGGGATTGAATCGTAGTCGAAGTTGAGTAAAACTAATTGAGTTTTAAGCAAATGGTACAGTTTATTGGCCGTGACTTTGGAGGATGGATGAGATTGATGTGAAAGTTGCGTATGTTATGCATGTATCTAAGGGAATTGGTTGATGCAGATTGAATGGTTTTAGAAATCTAACTATAAAGATAGCTTTTATTTCAAATGGAGAAAGTTTCTGATATGTTTTATTTGACTCGCAAGAGAAATGCAGCCGATCCACTATTCCTACATTCTACTCCTTCCTACTGGATACGCTGCTGCTAGATAGGGTGAGTATCTTAGAAGTAAGTTAGTTCCATAGTAGGAGTTCCTTGTTCCATATTCCATAGGCCAGATTGGCTTAGAGGTAGTACTAAATGTATAGTTCAGGATTGTTGTACCCAACCGAAGGAACCCGATCCAGCTTTCGATTCCTTTTATCTGGAGATACAAACATAGGAGAGAAAGTATTAGGGCATTTCTTTCTCTCTATCGATACTACTTCAACTTTGTCCTTTCTCCGTGTTTAAACTGGAAGGCAGAAGGGAGTTGGTATCCCGTCGGTGAAGGTGATTGTATCCGTTAGCAGCAGGCAGAAGCTCACTACTATTGTTCATTTCGGGTGACAATGGTAGGTTGGATTTGCAATGATTTCGATTAACTTTTACTGTAAAGAGAGTTTCGGTTAACCTTTCTTGAAATTAGAAAGGTATCGATGTGTGATTTTTTCTTACTCACCAAGAGGTATTTTTTATTTGGAGGATTACTTTTGGGCGGTGTTGGCATTAGTTGAGTTAGTGGAGAAAGGTGACACAGGAATGCAGGCTTTTGGCCTGTAAAGCATTGTTTTGGGTATAAGTGGAGTGAAAGTATATAGGGAGAGGGACTTAGATACGAAGTTTGTGAAAGTCAAGTGAAAGTTTACAGTTTCTTGGGGATTTTTACTGTCAATTTTTTATTCAGTGGAGAGAAAATGGTATTTGGGTAATACTGATGGATTGCAGGGGGAAAGCGTTGAAATAAACTTCTGCCTGTTGTGGATGTATGGTTCTTTGGGGGAGGGGGGAGATTGTATGCAAGTTTTTATAATTTTCGTTTTATTCTATGGATAGAATAAACGGCAGATAAGTTCCTGGTTTTGACTTTCAAAATCAAAAGGCTTAGTAGTTATGTTGTTATTGGATGGTAGGAATGTAGAATTAGAGGATATTAGATTGGCGATGCCAAGAGTATTAAGTAAGCTTTAGACCCAGACCTACATTTAATTTTTGTAACCTACTGTAAAAGTTGAAATATTTGGCTGTGTATTGCTCCTCTAATCATTTCATCAATTCAATTCGATTGAACCCCGTACAACTAAAACTAGTGCATAGAATTAAAAAATAATCAGAGGGTAGTATTAGCATTAGCGAAATTATCAAGGATTGAATCCAAGCGTGGTACATTTTGCATGTTTGTCTATTCAGGAACTACGAACAAATAATGTTTGTTTTGTTATGCAGTAAGGAAGCTGAATTATGTATCAAGCTGAGAGTCAGGGTGATGTTTTTGTTTTTATTTTTATTCCGCGTAACAGAACATCGTACGGAGAATTGATTACATTGATGCAATGGCTATTAACGATTTACTGCTCACGAATAGTTTAGTTAAGTTTTATTTATGTATAGCGGATTTGATGGTCTGTCTGTTTATCACGGGAGGGTATGGAAATGGAATGGGAAGCTGGATGCAAAATGCTAAATTTGAGTACCGATTTATAGAGTTTGGAAAGATTAAGTTGAGGTAAGAATCGGCCCCGGTTCTCTAGATTTTATGTCCAAGCACGTAAAGCTCCTAAGGAACGATAATTTATTCAAGTCGGTTTTTGCGAAAGGATTAGATGATGGAATACAGCAAGGTAGCTGACTGTAGCATAGTGGTTTCACATGCAATTTTAGCACATAATTTTCCGTATGATGAATGAAGGTTAGTGAGATATTTTAGACACGAAGTAGATCATTCATTGTGAGATGAATATATTTTTTTTAAAGTTATTTTTTCATAAGCACAATTTAGTAACTAGTGAATGGTTAAAATAAATTTGATTTTACATGTGTTTATTAACAGGCAGCTGCCGAGTTAAGAGTCTGTAATTAGCAGGAAACACAAGAAGCATCTGGTGTTTCAAATTTTACGAATCGTTCGGTGAGGGGGCCCTTGCGAGGGTTATAAAGCCATCAGGATGGCAGTTAATGCAGGAAATCAAGGAATGGAGCAGCTTATTCCGATAGTTAATAGGCTGCAAGATGCTTTCACCCAGTTGGGTGTTAATATGGCATTGGGTGAGATTCTTATTTGTTCAAAAAGTCAAAATATTAAGTTTGAAAAAGTGGTATATTGACATTATTTTGGTTCTTTTAGATCTTCCACAAATTGCTGTTGTGGGAGGCCAATCGGCTGGTAAATCCTCTGTGCTAGAGAACTTCGTAGGGAGGTATGAAAAGTTTACTTTTAATTTTCTGACTGACTGCAAAAACATTGGCGAATTTGATTTCACGTGTCTTTTAACTTTTACAGGGATTTTCTGCCTCGTGGTTGCGGTATTGTAACTAGAAGACCTTTAATTCTACAGTTAATAACTTCACCTCTTGAATATGGAGAGTTCCTGCATGCAAAAGGAAAGAAGTTTAATAATTTTGATGAAATCCGATCTGAAATTGAGGCGGAAACGGACAGAGCAACGGGTTCTAATAAAGGAATTTCTAATATACCTATCAATTTGCGGGTATATTCTCCTCACGTTTTAAGTATCACTCTAATAGATTTACCTGGTAAGTTAGTGTCAGCTACTCCTAGAATTTGGGGTTCTGTTGTAAAATGATTTTGCTAATGTTTTTTAATATTATTTCGTAGGATTAACTAAAATAGCCATCGGAGATCAACCAGTGGACATTGAGCAACAAATCAAAGATATGATATTCCAGTTTATTTGTAAAGAGACGTGTTTGATATTGGCAGTAACGCCTGCAAATTCAGATTTAGCTACATCGGATGCGCTAAACTTGGCAAAACAAGTTGACCCAGACGGACTTCGAACGATAGGTGTACTTACGAAACTAGATTTGATGGATGAAGGAACGGATGCTAGAGAAGTTTTAGAAAATAAAGTTGTTCCCCTGCGGCGAGGCTATGTTGGAGTTATCAACCGATCCCAAAAAGATATCGAAGGTAGAAAAGACATCAAAATGGCTTTAGCAGCCGAAAGAAAATTTTTCTTGAGTCATCCACAATACCGCCATATGGCTGAGCGACTTGGAACACCGTACCTGCAAAAAGTCCTAAATCAACAATTGACTAATCACATCCGGGAATGTTTACCGTCTCTTAGAGATAAAATGCAGAAGCAGATGTTAGCATTGGAGAAAGACGTTGAGCAATATAAATATTTCCGACCTGATGATCCAGCTATAAAAACAAAAGCGATGTTACAGTAAGTGTTTGTTAGTCCTTAATTGTTCTTTTGTTGAAATTCCGGTTTATTGACGAGGAAAATAGTAATTGGAATACTTCTTTAGGATGATTCAGCAACTTCAATCTGATTTCGAACGAACAATTGAAGGATCTGGGTCAGCCTTGGTGAATACAAATGAACTCTCTGGAGGTGCAAAAATTAATCGATTATTCCATGAACGATTCCCGTTCGAGTTAGTCAAAATGGAATTCGACGAAAAAGAACTTCGAAGGGAGATAGCATTCGCTATTCGTAACATCCATGGTATTCGAGTAGGCCTGTTTACTCCTGACATGGCTTTCGAAGCCATCGTTAAGAAGCAGATTTCAAGGCTGAAGGAACCTTGTTTAAAAGCGGTGGATTTAGTCGTAACTGAACTGTCTAACGTTGTTCGATTTTGTGCTGATAAGGTATTGTTAAAATAATGACATAGCGTTATGGTATTTATAGAAATGATGGTTACTTAAGTAATTTTATTTTTTTGTTCGAAAACTTGTAGATGAATCGCTATCCCCGCTTACGCGAGGAAACCGAAAGAATCATAGCTAACTTTGTCCGAGACAAGGAACAGTTATGTAAGAATCAGCTTTGTCTAATGATAGATTGTGAACTGGCCTACATGAACACCAACCATGAGGATTTCATCGGATTTGCTAAGTAAGACTTACACTGGCATATTATCCTCGTTGCTTTAGCCTTATGATTTTATTTTAAAGTTGGAAGCAGTTTTCCGGTTCTGGTTCAAGTTAAGAGACTTTTTGGTTGTTAACTATTCTTATTAGAAGCGCTTGTTACTGCCATTAGCTTAGTTAGGAGGTCATTTCAGGAAACTCTGCCCGTCTATTCTTGAGTGCAGCATGGACCCTTTTTGTATCTAAACTGTTGAATTTTATTGTAATTCTACAACACTCGTGAAATTTGGTCGCATTCAGCTTTCTACATAACTATATAATTTCAGTTATTATCGTGCACAAGAAGCAGGAAGCTCGGGAGAAAGCAATATTAGGTTAGGTTATTAATTCTTAGATGTGTCACTCAAAAGGAACTAATCTGAGTGATAAAAGTTACGAGTTGATAATTTTTTTATAATTTTTTCATGCAAGTTTGAATAGAACCTAATCTGTTCATTTTGATTTTTTTTATAATAGCATTTATAAATCCTTGATGAATTGAATAATGTGTGAATGATGAGCAATCTATTCCGAGTCAAAAGTTACTACTTGAGATTTATATCATTGATCAAGGTCAAGTTTAAGTACATTTGGTTCTGAATTGAAAACATTCCCCATGCAGATTTTACATTAATCTATATACACCTTAAAATATAATCCTCTGTTGTACTAACAAACAGATTTCATTTTCTACACTGAGTATGTGTTCTGTTTAACATCTAATATCCTGCTTGGGTAAATGAGTTTAAGCAACCGAGATTAATGGAGGAAACTCATTAAATATTTAAGGCTACTTTCAACTTCCAGTGCACAGAATCAATCAGAGAGTGCCACGAGAACGAAGAAACTCGGCAACCAGGTCATTCGGAAGGGCTTCATGTGCATTCACAACTTGGGAATCATGAAGGGTGGCTCTAAGGACTACTGGTTTGTCCTGGCTTCGGAAAGTCTGTCGTGGTTCAAGGATGAGGAAGAACGAGATAAGAAGTACATGTTACCTCTAGATGGGCTCAAATTAAGGGATATCGAAAGTGGTTTTATGTCCCGAAGGCATACTTTCGCTCTATTCAATCCTGAGGGACGCAATGTCTACAAGGTACCTTACATCTATCTGTTTAATCGGCTTATTTTTAAGACGCAGAGTTGCTTTTTTCTCAAACCGAACGATAGTTTTTAAAATGTACTGAACTTGATTGTATTACTTTCAGGATTTCAAAGCGCTGGAGCTCTCATGTGAAAATCAAGATGATGTTGACTCGTGGAAAGCATCGTTCTTGAGAGCTGGAGTTTATCCAGAAAAGCCCTCGGATTCTTCGGCTAATGGAGACGATTCTTCTTCTGATCAAAGTATGTCATCGCTGGATCCTCAGGTAAAAATTTATGAAATATTATACTATGGAGCTTTGAATTTACTACTGGGAAACTGACTGACCTAACGATTTGTATTACAGTTAGAACGCCAAGTGGAAACAATCAGAAATCTCGTGGATTCATACATGAAAATAGTTACGAAAACAACAAGAGATTTGGTGCCCAAAACCGTCATGTACATGATAATTAACAGTTGCAAAGAGTTTATCAATGGAGAGCTGCTGGCTCATTTGTATGCAACTGGAGATCAGGTATAATTTTATTTAGATAAATGTCTTTTATGGATTGTAGTGTCCGCTTACTGTAAACTTATCTATTCATATTTCAGCAAGGTATGATGGAGGAAAGCGCCGAAGAAGCTATTAAAAGAGAAGAAACTCTTCGTATGTATCATGCATGCAAAGAGGCGTTACGAATAATTGGAGACGTTTCAATGGCCACCGTTTCAACACCAATGCCTCCCCCAGTCAGGGGTGGAGGTGGTGGCGGTGGTGGTGGTGGTGGAGGTGGGATGAGTAGTTCTAGTATCGATTATTCGTCTTCGAATTCCATGAATTCCTCCTATCTAGGGTCGAATGATGTACCGAGGTATGTTTCAGAACTATTTGCTTCCATACTATTCATGTTTTAAATTATTTTTTTGTTTCTTTTTTTCTTTACTGTTACAGCTTTTTTAAACCCTTAACCCTGCCTTATGTGCAATTTGCTATTATTTGTTGTTTTCATAAACCTTAATTTATATGGAAGCTTTATGTTTGACTGATTTTAAGGGTTTTGCTTTAAAGTGTTAGTGTTGAGTGTGTATTTGGTGAATTTAAGTTAGCACTTCTTTGATTTGGCCCCGATCCCATCCCATCACTGTTATTGTAGTTTTAAAAGTTTTTTTTAATTTATAAATTCGGGGATGTTATGTTTTGGGAACAATTTTTGCCCTTGTTTAAAAAAAATGTATATATATGACATTCTGAGAGTTTATTTAGAGGTTATGGGAGTCCGGATCCAAAATCATCTTGTACAGGAATCTTTTGAGAGTAGTCTAAATTTGATTTTCCATGAGCTGAATCCCGTGTTACCTACAATCATTAGTAATAAGAATTACCGGTAATGCGTTTTTAAAGTTTGGCCATATTTGCTGGTGTTGGGTGGGTATAATAATTGAATAACAAAAAGGTTTCGATTTGAGTGAACCTATACTGATAATGTATTAAATTTATTATAACTATAAGGCAATTTGTGATGCTTCACAAGCAATTAATTAGAGCTTGCAAATGAAGCGTATCATAACTTTCAAAGCCAATCAGCCGCAACCTTTGCTACTTACACTGAGAGACAACTTATTCAATCTTTTAAAAACTTGGGATTAAAATGTCCTCAATTAAAATTCGCTCAATAGGGACAGGAACTATAATTTTGACTCAAGAAAGCTCTCAAACGGTTCCTCGTCAGTTCAGATTTTTCCACCGCCCTCCCATTCCTCTTCGTCACTCCCCCAGTCTAATTCCGAACTTCTTGGATTACAACGACTGGACAATTCAATGAGGACTGTTTTTCAATCTGAAAGGCCCAGTCCACCTAGTCCCGGAGGTCCTAGACGTGCTCCGAATGCTCCACTCCCCGCTGCCCCAGCAGCGGCTCGAGGACCACCTCCTGTTCCGAACCCTGGTGGTAGGCCTGCTCCAACTATTCCCAACCGACCTGGAGGTGCTGCTCCACCTCAGCCTGCCAAGGGCGGACTTCCTCCTCCACTCATTCCTTCGTAAGTTTAATCTTATTTTATCATGCAGCTAAAATTTCAAAGAAAGATAGAGGTTAGGGTAGACCCGAATTCATTTATGGCTATAAATTAGATAACTTAACGACTATTTTACGTAAAACTTCAGACGCTTCAATGCACTTTCTAAGTGGTGTGCAAACATTAACGTTTCACTTATTCTTTATTAACGTTCTGCTAAAAATTCTCTAACTTTGTGCAGTGCCACTTTGTTGAAATCCTCTTTCTATCTCTTGCTTTCCGTTTTTAAAAACATGATTTTAAATTACAAGAATTACATAGTAGTGACTTAATGATACATGGCTAGGTGTAGTATATGCAAGGGGGTGGTTTTGGTTGAGGGACACAGGCGGTAGGTACCTGTGGAAATAGTTTTTGTAAGACTTTCAAAAGCTAATGATGAAGAACGGAAGGGCTTCACCCTAACCTTTGATCTTGTTGCTTTACATAATTAAAATATTGTGGTCAGTCTTTTTGGGCCTGAAGTGGAATGGTTCCTTTCAGTAGTTCTGTTTTTATTGTATTATGTAGACGGGGGGCGGTTACTGCCGCAATGAATGTCGTTGGGTCACTGCCCCCGCAAGTGCAGAAACAAGTGGCTACCGCCGCTCTCAACCATTTCCTAAATAAAAAGTAGGCCGTTTGAATGAGAAAGGGGCTTTGGATGAGGATGAAGGTCAAATCGAAAGATGATGATATCAATCTGTACCTGTCACTCGGGGGATAAGCTTCTGAGAAAAAGAAATAACGTTTACTATTTTCAAGAAGTCGTTCCTTCGTAGCCAGTTGATGTATGTTTTAATGAGGAAATGGGTTATTTAGTAGGATGTGTGAAAAAAAATTATGGTATTTGTGTCTTTTTGTGCACTCCTTGCTTCCCGTAGACCTAAGAAGAAGTAAAGATTCCGACTGGAGGTTTGGGGACATCAGTCAGTCTAACAAAACGTAGATAAACAGCTTTCAGCTTGAGAAGAAGTTCGAAAGCTGAGATTAACATGAATGTTGTAGTAATATAATGGTAACATTTGTTTAAATGGTATGTTTTGTCGATTCTTTATTGTGACTAAAACTAAAATAATGTAATAATGACTAATGGTGTTCTTTAGTTCTTCTGGCTGTTTGACCTAATTAAATCGTGTATTAATTTATAAGATAGCATCCTAAAAGGTGAAAAACACTACGGGTTAGTTTAGATGATTAGAGTATTATTAATCTTAGTCTGGGTGAATGACTGATTGAATGTTAAACTGATAGTGGAAAGTCGCACTTCTTATAGTAGTAGTACGTTGTAACGTAATGCTAATAATAAATGTAGTGAAGACGTATATATATACGAAAAAATGCATTTAGATCTTAAGAATGTCATCTTGGCAATATCATTCAATGTTCACTAAGTAAAAGTTGAGTAAAGTATCCTGATTGTAAATCCAATCACTCCGGGAAAGGAGAGAGAAAGTAGGCCTAGCCTAGCAAGGCAAGTCGTTTAGAAGACCTGAAGCGGCTGAAGTTAGTCTTTGTCCTGTAAAGGAAGGATATAAAATGACTAAATATAGGAATCTCCTTAAGTTTAAAAGTGTTAGGCGTAAGTCCATTCTGGATTACTGCAAAAGAAACGAAATAACATACTGTAATAAGAATAAAAGCCTCATAATCTCAAGAAAATATATATAAGTTGGTTAGATGCAACTAAATGTTCCAGTATTTAATCATGCACTTTCTAGTTCATTTAGGCCAGTGTGTGATTTATTTCTGTATTTAAGATTATAATTTTAACGTGCATAAGAAAGAGTCAAGGGATTCTACAAAAAAGGTCTTAAGATGGGTCAGCAATTTAGTGACCGCATCGTTTATTCGTTCTATATGCGTAGGGCTTCCATGGGTTGAGCTAGGGTTAAGAAAGAATATAGTGAAGGGGATTTGGATACACATTTGACATTAGAATGGAAACGAGGAAATTGATAAATGTCAAGGGGATTCAGACAGTTAGTTATTCAAGTCTGGTTAGTCGGAATGACTGGGATGAGCATGACATATTTTCAAAGATTACTGGATTTGTCGATAGATTCAAAATAAAATAATTTTAAATTCTCCACCAGTGTCTAGGAGGATAGGGATGTGTCATGATAAAATATTATGAATGACATCTTCAACCGCTTTGCTTGCCTCAAGAACCGTTACGAATCTAGTTTGACACTAGATGAAATCAGTTAGCCGTTCATTTCTCAAGATAACCCTGGGATTTTGTAACTCAAGTGCTTCACAGACCCTGTCGCATATTTTCTCAGTACATATAAAATACAATATGAATAAATGTGATTAATTTCTTCTGTAGAGAGATATAAATACATGAATGGGTTGTCGGTGATTTTCTCACTTAAAATTACTTGTATTATTGGCGAGGTCTGCTAAATATTTTTTATTCAGTTCTTCAATCCTTAGTAGCTATCCATAAAGCACATAAATCCTTGAATGAATCTCAATACAGATGATTAAATGTCTAACTTTCAGTAGGCTTATAGGCTAGACTTAGTTTAGCTGAAGTTTCTCTTCTGTAGTTGGTCTGACGGGGACGCTACAGTTAAAAATTTAATAAGGAAATAGGACAGGACGACTACGAAAAATTTGAAAGTGCTGGGACATAAGTAAATTTCATTTAAATCACTAATAAAAAGATGTACACAAAAATACTACATTCGACAAAACCCTAGATGAAGCTTATTGTCATTGTCACTTGTGAGTCAAAGGCCGATCAGAATGCTAGAACTAAAGAAGGGATTCCGAGGGTAGTAGTCCGATGTTTATGTCGTAGTCTTAGGAAGATAATCAAAAGTGAATTAGAAAAGTCCAAAAGAGAATTCTAGAGAAAGCACTCAAGATCATTAAAATTATTTATTCCAATATTAATCAATAATAAATATGATGTATCTACTAATAAGGCTAGTATGAAATTATCTGAGCGGAATGTAATATTAAAAATTAATAACATGTAAGAAGAGAATCAATATAATCAAAGAAAGTCTTGCGTTAGAGTTAATTAATACCCAGAGTGTTTTACTTTTAGGTTCTTTAATGGCAATTTGGTTTGAAATGTAAGCTAAGTATTATAAAAATTGTTGATATTATTCTGAAGGTAAAAAAATGAAATCTCTGTTTTACCACGTCGGATAATATTATTTTGTGATTATTGTGGACTAGCTGTGAATTTTTGTAGTTTAAAGATTGGTTGGTTGGATTTCTGTTAATCTGGTTATATTGTAAGTTTTGATAATTTACTTTATCTAAGAAAAGTGTAATCACGTTTTAATTAAAAAGTCGGAGAGCTGACGGACCGCAACTTCATTCATCCGTGATCTGACCTATGACTTTGTTTTTCTAAATAATAAAACACTCACACATTTAAGTTTGTACCTACCTCTACCTTACCTATACCTATAACGTTGTTGATATTTAATCAAGATCGGAAATAATAAACGGTATTAATGATGACGATTATTACTCCTGAGTTACTTTATCCTAAGAAATGCTATGTAATCTTCTTGGCTTGGTTGATAGATTTTTCATGGCTATTTCTATGTCTTAGCTTTCTTTTGCTTTTGCTGGATAACTTAAAGGTGAACGTTCTGTCGCATCACAGTTTGCAGCATTATTGCCGTGGTAGGTGAAAAAATGAGCATTCAATCCTACAGCCGTTTTTAAGCTACACGAGGACGAAAAACAGTGGTTTTCTATTTGAAGCTGTAGGCTGTTATGTTGGCTAGATAATTTTTATTCGAAGCTGTGTTTGATATCCTTTTTATTTTGATGCGTTGAACATTACATTTTTTGCTTTAACCCTTATTTTGTAATGATTTTTAGGAGAACAAACAATGCAGCACCTGCACCGAGGATCCCGGATAGACCTCATGTCCCTTCTCGACCTCAGTATTGAGATCACGCAATTGTTGGCATATAAATCCAGTACCAGCTCTGTAGTTAGTGGAACTTAACAAACATTTTCGCTTACTACGATTGATTGTATATTGTCATTAGTCTTAGATTTTAGAAAGATTAACAGTCTAAGTTTACTTTATTATCATGATTAATATGCAAAATATATGTGATGCTAGCTAAATATTGTCTGATCCCTTACGTATAGTTGTTTTGAGCCAACTAGAAGGTTTGAGTTTCGTTTTTATTTCACTTTGTTATTCTTATTATGGTTATGTTTGTTTATGATTCCTGATAATGTTCAAGTAATATAAACGCTGCAAGTAAATATAAGATTCAAATTTCAAAGAACTGGACATAATTTGTCTTATTTTCTTTTATATTTAATTTAAAGTTAATTTCTTTGCTAAGTTCCAGACCTAACAGGGAACGTTTCCCGTTTTCACTTAAGACGCTAGCATCGAAAGATTCAAGAGTCCACTAAAAAGTAGCTTCTGTACGTTTACGATGGTTATCCGTAACATAAAGTATTAAACTGAGATAATCAAAGTCCGATGAACGAATAAATCAATTTCGCAGAACCTTGTGTATTAAGACAGATAAGACGTTTTATTTTCAGCATTTCAATTAATCAATCATTAACTACATTTTTTCAGACTAATTTCAGGGGTTGGCCCAACGTTTATAAATAATCTGAGGTCAAATTAGAAATATTACTTAATTATTTTACAATAACAAGAACTGGAAATGTAGTACATATTTTTGTTAGCTCTTTGCCTTGGGTTGAAATATTTTTACAACGGTTATCTTAACAACTTAAATATTAATAAGGTAAGTGCATCGGGTTCAACGTAACATACAGCCTTTACCAAATTCTTCCCTCATTGCTGCCAAACTTTACACTACGACCATGTGTGATGATGATGTTGTCAATTACAAAAGAATGCAATAAATTAGTTCTTGCTGGTTCAAAAAATCTACTGAAATATTAAATTGAACAGTAATTATAATAAGAGTAATAATAATAATGCATAAAACTATTAACTTCCATCTTAGCAGTCTTAAATTATTTACAGCAAGCAACACACAAGTTGAGAATACACCTTTAATTCGCAGGGTAAACATAAATATTAATCAAATCCTACAAACAAAGGAGCTTATTGATGAAAACAAAGGATTTATTGGTAAAGACAGTTCTTTGTTGTATAGATTGAGGGTTCGAAACACATGAACTCCATACTTCAACTTATGAAATTAAAGTGACGGCTGGTATGTATTTATGTCCTGGAGGAAGTATCCATTGGAGAAGGGGATGGCGATGGAACAGCAGCAGGGCTCATGACTACTTCAAGTGGTGCAGGGCTTGGAGCTGGACTTGACATCGTACTATCACCCGGAGTTCTAGGTTCTTGACTGCGATCATCTGAAAACATTTCCAATAAAATATCTGGTCAGATCCTATCACCCAAAAATAGCAACTAACTAGTTTAACGGCTAAGTTACTTGGTGGTGGAGCAGGGCGAGCGAATCTTTCACGGCTGGAATGTCGAATCGGAGGTGATGAGGAAGAGACAACTTGGGAGATCTGGCCTGGTGAATTGGCCATAGTAGTGACAACTAAGGGTCCCGTGTTTCCAGGGCCAACCCAACCATGCCCATTGCACAAATGACATCTACTAACCGGACTCGGGGGACTCATCAGCACATCCCGGTTGTTTGCTGTCCCCGAGCAATGTAATTGAAGCCCTGGTTTAAATTAAAACGTCTGGACATGAGGATCAATTATTCTTACGAGTTATGAGTTAATTTCGAAAGATTGTGTAGAATCTTTTACCAGGACTCATGGGTCTAGAACCAGAACCAGGAGAAGGCACAAAGGAGGGGCCGGGACTAGAACCAGGACGAGGGCGCACAGGTTGTGGTCCTGTAGAGGCCCCAGAGTTTAAAGCCCCCGAGCTATTAGTAGAACCAATACCATGATGCTGACAAATAGAACTTATACTGGTAGCGGAGGCTGAACCATGTGCGGCTAGACTTTCATGAAAATGCCTTTCATCTTCCATTTCAAGACTTGATTCAGACTCAGACAAATGACGACACAACGCTTCTCTGCGTTCCATTTCAAGTTGTAAGCGACGTTGAAGACGGAGATTCTCTTCTCTAATCTGCCTCTCTTCCATTGCGAATTGAGCCATTTTATCAGAATCTGTATAGAAGTAACAATCATTTTTCTGATACGAACTTCCCAAATAATGCCTTAAATATAATTAAAACTTACGCTGCTGCTGAGCAACATTCAGTTGGGCTTTAAGCCTGTCAACTTCATTTCTTAAATGCTGTACGTTACTACTAAGCGTAATCACATCTCCTTCCAAAATGTTATTTCTAGACATTCCGGAAAATCCTCTACTACTATCTGAGTCTTCGGTATTCATAAAGTTAACTGGATTGTGTCCACTTGGAAGCCTCATATTAGTCATGCTATGAGAAGAATCACCACCCGAGCCAGGTTGATCGCCTGACTGATCTCCATCCCCACTTGAATTTTGATTTTGCCCAATTTCTATCTTATTTTGGAGATTTCTATAATAATCAAACCACACAACAGTTTTGAAACTCTCCCTTTTCCCAAAAACGATTGAGAGATACACCTTATTTGCAACCCAGAAACTACATACCTTTTCTCAGCTTCTAATTTATCCATCCTCTTCCACAATCTATTAACCAAAGCCTCTTGCTCTTGCTCCAGAGTATTTTCCAATTCAACCTTTTCCCTTCGAAGCTGCTCTAGATTATTCTGCTTCGCCATAGTCTCCGCTTCCAACTTTTCAATTTTGCGCATCAACTTATTTACAAGACATTCCTGCTCCTGTTCCAATGTCTGCTCTAGTTTACATTTCTCAGCTCGCAACTATTTTAAATAATATGACCAATTATTACATCAATACGTCTCATAACTCCTTGGATGAACTAAGAGAAATTGTAGATCTCCCTACTTGATTTAATTTACGAGACAAATCATTCGTCAAACATTCTTCCTCTTGTTCGTAATGATGTGCTAATGTTTCCTTTTCCTTTTTCAATGCCTGAATCTTTTTCAACAAGGTATTAGAGATGAATTCCTCCTCCTGCTCAGCCTTAGCTTGCTATACCAAATAACACATTAGCAATTAATTTGTGCGATTTCAATAATGCATCGAATACACCACGTTAATAAATGATTAAAGACATAACCCACAATGTTTACAGAAGCCTGTCTCAAATGCCGGTTCTCTTCTTGCAAAGACTTAACTCTGAGCTTAAAGGTCTCTAGTTCAACTTTCAAAACCCGATTTTGTTGCTGCAGCACCTCAATTCTTTTATGCAACTGCTCCCGTGTTACCGGACTGGGCGGCATCATAATAGGACCCCCATCAATTGAGCTGGAATCGCTTTCACTGGCAGAATCTGCCATAATGTCTATAAATAACGGCAGAAAAACACGGTCAATCAACAATATTTCAATAATCTGACATGTAAATGAAATAAACCTAACCAATCCTCAACTATATCTTACCGTAATTACTATTTCTCCACCCACAAACAGATCTTTAAATCTCAAACAGATAATCAATCCGATAATTTGATAATTCGGAGACTCCTTTCTAACTCCTTTTTTACTCCCCGACTGAAATTGAAATCAATTTGCAATGCAATTGAAATAAATCAAGGGACATTCTGCCCAGCATTCTTGACTCCAGCCTCCCAGCCTTCCAGCCTCCTCTCGATTTTAATCTGTAATCGTGTAAAGTAATTACTAATTAATACATTTTATTGAGCGCATTTATTTTATCCATTTTTTTTAGTCAAAAGAACGAATCCGGGTTCCTTCTAATCTAGAACTGGCTGGCATTATTGAAATTGAAATTGAAATTATTTATCTTTTTTATTGGCGTTTCCCGTCTTTCTAAACTCACTCAAAATACCTTTTTAAAGACAGATACTACGCTACGCTACGCAACGCAACGATTTGCAAGAAGTTTCTAAAAAAAACAATGCTTTTTCACTAAAACTCACAAAACCTACAGAAAAAAAAATGAGTCTGGAATCTGGAAGTGGATTGCGGAAATTTGCTGAAAAAAGGTCCGTTTAGCCGGTGATAAATTGGTATCAGAAAGTCAATCGAAAAAACGTGTCAATTTCGACACTTTTGGATTAAACTTTGAGTTTTTAATAATAATTTTAAAAACTTACATATTTTTTTTCAAAGATGTAGAAGAAGAGGTGGATTGGATTGTGATATTTTGGTGTGTGTGAGGAAATGTAGGGAATTGTAGGGAATTTTTATAGAAAGTAAAGTAATCTGTAGAGACGGGAAATAAACCATAAACCCTGCTCTTTGGAACCATAAACCTAGAGATGGCATACTTTCCCTCTATAATCTTTACTACAACTACATGTAAATAAATAAAAGGCATGAAGTTTAAGGCCCTTGCATGATCCCTTTACTTAAGAAGGTTTAAGTACCGTATTGTCTGGAATAGTGTCCCCTATCGAATAGTAGCCCCTTTTGAATTACTTAATGGTATACTTTCCCTGTAGAATCTTTACTACAAATAAAAGGCATGAATTTTAAGGCCCTATTTAATTTAACCCTTCCTTGGGGTTTAAGTACCGTCTGGTCTGAAATAGTGTCCTCCCTTAAATAGTGTCCCCTTTCGAATAGTAGCTTAATAACCCCCACATTAAATTTGACCCTCAAAAAAGCCAAAAATGTATTAGTGTCCCGGGACACTATTCGAGATTTACAATACGTATATGGATGCATTTTTACAGTAATTGACCGTTGACCGTGTACATGACCGCAATTACAGTTCTCTTTTACTAATAATAGCCCATTTAGCCTCATTTACTTGAAGGTTGGGGGTTAAAATTGACCCTTGCGAAAGTCATGGAAGAATCACAGAATCGCCGTTTTCTTTGGTTTTTGTAAGATTCTCAAAAATGCTAGGGTAGCTTTGCAGAAGGCAAGGCTAAGTAGATTACTATCTTGTATGTTTTTTGGCACTTCTGACCCATTTGTGCCCTAAACTTTAATTCATACGTATTGTAGGGTATTATATTGGTATTCCTCGACCACG
>JAQFZX010002216.1:0-20797 GCA_034682405.1 Hydroisotoma schaefferi | reverse complement strand
AGCTTTAACCTCTGTTAAGTCTACGAATTATTATTACTAACTACAAATAATTATTTGCAGCCAAAAACAATCCTACTGATGGACGGTTTTAAGTGGTGGTGGAAAGAAAAGTGGGTAGAAACGGGACAGAATAAAGTATCCGAGTCCGACTGCAGTTCCCTACCCGGCAGCATCATTAGCAATTGTACTTTCACAGAGAATGTAACGGTTGAAAGACCAGAGGTTATTGTATCTGGAAGAGGCTACGGGGTCAATTTGCCCTTGCCTAATAACTCTTTATTCGTTTACTACATCCTGGAATCTCAATACCATTCGGGGGCCGTTTTAACTAGAGATAATGATATATTGGCAAGTTTCTGGGGAGGATCTGATATTGTTACGCACAAAACGTGGATTTACTACGATCCGCAAGTTCTGTATAAAGAACAAGGTATTATTATTAAGGATAACCATAAACGCCCCCGCAAACGTATTATCTAATTGTGATTAATTACTGATAATAATGTTCGCAGATCATGACTATTGGCAAGGAAAGTCCAAACCGGTGGCAATATTTGTGTCTAATTGTCAAGATCAAAATAATCGGATGGGCTATGTCCATGAGCTCCGGAAGCATATTAAAGTAGACGTTTATGGGCAATGTGACGGTATATCCAGTCTCAAGTGTGAAAGGTCCGAGAGTCAGAAGTGTTTTGACATGCTGAAAGCGGACTACTACTTTTACCTATCTTTTGAAAATAGTAATTGTAGAGATTACATTACGGAAAAGTTGGTCAGCAATGCTCTAGAGTAAGTGGGACAAGTTGAGTTAGTTTGCCTAATAAAAATACAAAGTTCTTACATAATTCTTATCATTTTAGCAACGACATCATACCCATAGTTCTGGGGGCTCATCCTGATGACTACAGAGCTCTGGCCCCATACAAGTCCTACCTTCACGTGGAGGATTACGAGAGTCCGAAAATGCTGGCTGAATACATCAAAGTTCTTATGAATGATGGAAAAAAGTATAACGAATACTTTGCTTGGAAAGGGACAGGAACTTTTGTAGGTGCGGACTTTTTATGTCGGATTTGTGCCATGGCCTACTACGCCGACCTTGTTCCACCGCCTAAGAGACGCAAGAAATTTAATTGGAATGCCATTGCAGCCGTTGATAACGGATTGTGCCTTCCAAAGGGGGAGTGGTACTGGACCAGGAAAACAGTCATTCCTGCTAGCCTTGACAATCGAACTGAGAGTACGAATAGTACCAATAAGGATATCCCTTCAAGAATATAATGATAAACTCAAGAAATAGTATCATTAATTGTAGTCTGATAACCAATCCTTCCGGGTTTAACCTGTCCCTGTTGAGTTTAGCCATGGTATTTGCCGTATAAACCCATATTTGCAGGTTTACTCTTAAAGCATCCTATTTGAATATTAAATTATTCTATTTATTTGTAGTTTTAAATACCCTAAAATGTCCGGGTAGTATCATATTTCTGGGAATCTTCCCTAGGGAGTTAAGTTATTGGTCCGAATCAAAAATTGGGAAAACTTTTAACATGAGTAAGATAGGGCGACTTTTAATTTTTAACATTGAAAGGATGGGGAGATTTTTTCCCAGGGGGTGTTATTTAGAGAGGGGGGGGGGGGGTAATTTTACGGAAATACGGTATGGTATATAGTGGTGGTAGGGGTAGGGGTAGTAGTACTAGTGGGATGTACTGTCCTACCCGGGTGTACGATATGCTTGTATTAATTACTTGACCATTTTAATTATTTGTATAAGACCTATTTTAAATCCTTGTTTTTATCATCAAAGCTTCCACCATGTTTTCGTGTATTCGAATGCGAAATAAATTCACTGACATTTAATTACTTTAATGTCCAAAAATTTAATACCTTACATTATGTTGCATGAATTACTCTAAGTGAACACGCTAATGACATTCTCCTGTCCTGGGGGCTTATTAGCCCAACTCCTAATGCCGAATTATAATGCGAATTTAACACCACGATATCCATTTACAATATGCAACTCCAGACAATAGCAGGAGGATATGCTGGGATTGATGGTATCGTGGCTGGATTTAGAGTTAAAAAGCCTCAGCTTCCACCATTCTCGATTCTGAGTGGAACAAACAAGGATGTTTTTTATGATTATTATCTGTCATGCAAAAACATTCAAGGTTGGACATTGCATTCGATTTACTCAGACTCGGGAAAGGTTCTACTAAATCAGAATTACCTTGAGATAAAATAGACAGTTCTTTCTCGTTCCAGACTCGAACACTGAGCCGACTCATCTTCATCTCCAGTTACTGTCTATTTTAATAATTCGTTTTATTAATCGATAATCATAAAAACATCATGCCGTCCCAGTATAAGTTGACGTACTATGATATAATGGGGTTGGCAGAGCCCATGAGGTACATGTTGGCTATTGGAGGTGTGGATTATGACGACCATAGGATTCCCAAGGATGATACAACCTATCCTAAACTTCCTCCTGTTATTAAGGACGGTAAAGTAACTATACGCTCTTCTAAAGCAGCTAAATCACTTTAAGAAATATTAATAAATTGACCGTCGATTAAAAATTTCCAAGCAGACTTGCCATGGGGGAAAGTGCCGGTTCTTGAAGTGGATGGTAAGAAGATCTCCCAGAGTACAGCGATCAATCGGTTCCTAGCCAAGCGGTTCAATCTCTGTGGAGCTGATGAGTTCGAAGCAGCCAAGTGTGATGAGTTGAACGATGCTATGAAGGATTTTGGCCAGGGTTAGAAGATTTAGCTATTTTTTGGAGTTTTTAGTTAAGAAAAGTAGATCATCGGAAGCTCTTTAAATAGTTGGGACACGGTGGGATGTGTCTTCGTATCTTGTTTAAAAATTAAAAAAAAGCCAGACTTATAAGTTTCTGAGTGAAGTATTTTTATAACAGAGTTGAGAGGAATCTGGATGATGGAGGATGGGCCGGAGAAGGTTGAAATGTTCCAAAAACTGCAGGAAGTAGCCGTTCCGTACTACATGGGCCGGTTTAACAAGGAAGCGGAGGCTAATGAGCATGGATGGCTTGTGGGGAAGAAAATAACCTGGGCGGATATCGTTATTGCCCATTACATAACGCTGATTGTGAACCGGTCAAAAATGCCCATTGTGGAACCCTTCCCAGCGCTTAAAAAGGTACTGGACAATGTCTACAATTATCCGGAGATCAAGGCTTGGATTGCTAAACGACCGGATACTACGGATTAATTTTACATTTTTAATGGGTTTATGGTAACAAAATGTCATCCTTCCTGTACTACTGTAAAGTGTAAAGTTTGAATAAAAAGTATTTGAAAAAATTGCAAGGAATAGTGGGGGTGGCTTTGGCTATCAGAGGAAATAAGTTGTAATTTGTAAACTCTGAATTTTTATTCATGCATCTAGAAATTAACCGGAAGCATAAAGCAAGATCTTCGTAGCCCATTACATTACGATGCTTTTGAAGCGTTTTAATCTACTTCTTATCGACACCTTCTCGGCACTAGATAAGGTACTGGATAAGGTGTACAATGTTCCACAGATCAAGGAATGGATTGCTAAACGACCCCAGACGGATTAATGATTATGCTTAATGCTTATCCTGGACTGGACTTGATTGGGAAATTAGTCATCTTTTAAATACACTTTGAGTGTTTAAAAGTAGACACATCTAAATTCTTGAGAGTTTAATAAAAATATGTGGAGAAAACAAGAAAAGATACGATGATTCACAGGACAGGTCAATTATTTCAAGGGATTTAAGTCATTTTAAATAAAGGACGAGGCTATCGTAGTGTTAGAACAAGCTGAAGTACGAACATATACAGTTGACAGTGTAAAAATTTAAATTAATGGACAGAATAGTTTATGGTAAGATTTCGTTTGTTATTTCACAACCTCCAGTACTAAATTGGTGACTCCCAGCACATTTCTCAAAGTTCTGAGGCAATGCTAATGGTCTTATGGAAACTAGAACATCTCAGCGTCGATGATTACCACCTTTCCAATCTTCTTCTAAATGCATTCTATACTGAAAAGAGCCAATGCTACCAAAAGCTCTGTTTTTTCCTTAGGTTATCTGCAAACAAGTGGAGTAAGAAGATCAACTGAAGTTAGACCTGTACCTATTTACTACAGCATACAAATATTATCGACTCAAGGACAATTTTGTAAAAAACCCATAACCCATACGAGGAATATTTATGAGTGGAACATTCTGAGAGTTTAGCCAGTTAATTGACCAGTTCCAGTATAACCAACACCATCCTTTTTATGCAGAGCATTTGCTTTAAAAGTAGTTCATTTGTTGTATTTGTTGGAGTTATTTTTAGACTTATAGATTTATTCCAGTTTAGCCAAGGGTTTTCGTTTGCATAGAAAAAGTACGTACGTACCTTGGAGTTACCTATAAATGTCTAGTTATAAATTAATCTACTATGATTTGGACGGGGCCGGTGAGTTTATGAGGTATTTGTTTGCTCTGGCCAAAGTTAAGTATGAGGATTATCGGATTCCGAAAAATAAGGATACTTATCCCAAACTCCCTGCCGATATTAAAAAAGGTTCAATCTTCTATAATTTGAGACAGAAGTAGATGCATTTAAAGGATGATTTTGATTCTAAACATAATTCTAATGTCTACTACCATTACAGACCTTCCTTGGGGTCAAATTCCCATTTTGGAAGTAGACGGGAAGCCCATAGCTCAAATAGCAGCTATAATTCGATTCCTCGCAAAAAGGTTCGGGTTTACTGGAACGGATGACTTGGAGGATGCAAAGTGTGACGAACTTTTCGAAGTTATCAAAGATTTTGGAACAGGTTTCCTGATTGCTTCAGTTAATTTTAATTTTGAAAAAAAAATCCCTTGCTATTTTTTTTTATAGAGGGGGCTTTTTTTTCTAGAATTTCATAAAGCACTCTACAACCCAATAAAGGATGAAGATAGGGAAGAAGTTCTTGAAAAACTTACGAAAGCTCATATCCCATACTTTATGACAAGATTTGAAAAAATAGCTAAAGATAACGGAAGTGGAAAGTATTTGGTTGGGAGGAGGCTGACTTGGATTGATGTAGTTATGGCTCATTCTCTAAAATTAATTATTAATCGAACGGGGATCCCCTTGTTGAAGGATTATCCAGTTTTGAATAATGTTGTTGAGAGTTTTTACGATTTGCCCGAGATAAAAGAATGGATTGCTAGTAGACCTGATAGTGATCAGTCTGGGAGTGTGAAATATAATTTTTTGTGAAAAAGTTACAAAGTAATTCAATAAATTATTCTGAAAGATTCAAAGCGATTGATATGCATTAATGCAATCGTCAAAGTCCAGCCCTGTAATTCTGTGGTTTTTACGAGTCAATTTTAATATATAATTAAATAAGGCTAGTTAGTTCTAATTATCTGGAACGGAGCTACGCACGGCTTGCTAATGGGACACTATTAGAGGGGGCTGCGGCTGCTATAATACGAGGATATACGGTTTATGAAATTAAATTAATTAAAAGAAGAAACGTCTTGTATACAACTTTGTGTGTTATTTCGCAACCTGACATGAGATATTGGTACTCATAATATCCAGATAACTAACTCAGATAACGCGTTCTGGACAGAAAAATTGTAAAATTACAGAAATAAAATATAATTCCTAACTTCAACAAAAAGGGATACCCGGGTGCAACTGACAAGCCGGGTTTTGGGCTGGTGGAGGTCTTACTGTAGTTTGGGGTTGAGGCTGCTGTGGTTCCCCTCCGGCCGAAGGGTCGTCAGGGTTTTGATTTTGACCTTAAAAAAAGGTCATCGTTTTACAAAATTAAAAACAGGTTTCCAACAAAAAACAAATCTTCTCAATGAATAAAAGACTAGCTTTTCATACAATTGTATTTCTTCTTCAACATTGCCAAATCCCCTTCACTTAGGTAGTCCCTTTGACCAATGTTATCTCCACTTCCGAGAGCTGCTCGGTTGTACTACAAACAAGCAGTAAAAAATCCTTTTTATAAGCTAAAACATTCCTTCATTTGTTAAATGTTTCAATAAATGCAAAAAAAACTGACCAAAGGTTCTACAGTTGGTTGTCCATTTTTTGTAAAGTAGTCCTTTCCATAATGCATAATGCTGTCGTAGTTGTAGGGGACCTCATACGTGGAGGTTTCGGGTGGTGGGTCCATTTCATTCTCTTTCTTGAAGTTTGTTTCAATTCCTGTGTAGAAAAAAATGTTGAGAAATGTTGCTCGTTAAATGAAGGAGTTGACGGGTTAGTCTAGAGGTTTATTTTGACATGAGGTGAGCAATTAAAAGCTAATTAACATACCTGGTTTGATATTCTCATACTTCACCCTAACATACTCGTCCCGATCGTTCCTTGTGTGTTCGTGGAAGAAGCCTAGAGCGTGAATTATCTCGTGGACTGCATTTCCCTTGGAGCACTGGGCGCTTAACTGGACGGGCTAGATTTCAATTGAGTTTTTAGTGGAATGTTTGCCGAAGTGGGGGTTTGCATTTTGTAAAAATGGTTAATTAATTTGTCGGAAACTTTAAGCGATAACCTGCAGCATGAGCAGTCAACTTGTCAACGGTTAATGAGCATGTTGTATATAGTTGGATCATTTTTTATGGCTTTTGGTTTAATTGATGGTGGGGTTTAAATGTGGGAAGGAAAGTAGATCAAGTCTGATATTTTGCTGAATGTTTTGAGTTAAATTAGTAACTAGAATTCTGCGACGACCCTACATTCATACTATGGCTTACAGACAAGATGCAAATTACCATTAAGCAAATAGTTTCTATTCCAGGTTAGAAGATAGGGCTTTGTAAAGGGGTTTAAAGGGTACGGGACTTTATTTCTGCATTGATGAGGGTTTTGAAGGGGTATAAAAATGAATGAGGATATTAGGAAATGTATTAACCACAGATTCGAGAATTGTGACCGAAGGTTTTATTCAATTCTAGGGCATTTTAGGGTCTAATAATAGCTCTGAATAAGGCGAAATTGGACTTTTTTAATCGGGAAGGGGCTATTATAATTATTGTAGGGAAGGGAGACTACTATTCGATCAGGAATATAGGGTATGAAAAACCTCTAAAACCTCGGAGAAATTGTAGCTCTTGGGGTTTCTTTTTCTTGGACAGCTCCAAACGGAAATGCGTTGATTTATTTTAATAAAACAATTTGTGCATAATTCTTACTTGGTTTCTACGATTTTGCCACCCAACAAATGAAGAGCAGCCTTGACTCAAAGGGTCATTTTGAAAGAGAAGCCAATAAGTGTCGTCGTTCCGGGCTGGGCGGAATTGGACACAAGTTTTAGAAGAAAGTTCCCCCATCGCTTGAGCTATTGTCATTCTTTGTTGTGGAGCTATCAGAAAATTTTATCCATTCCCTTAAAAAAAACTTATTCCAGGCTTAATTACCGTAATTCAGACCATAAGCCGCACCTACTCCGTGCAAAAACCCCGATAAACTTGGGGAGGTATTCCTACTAAATATGAAAAGGATGAAAGATGCGGCGGTCTTAACGAGGGCGGTTCATAGTCGAGGAGTTACGTCTAATGCTATTTAAACTAACCGACAGTAAGAGCATAAGTAAAGGGAACTATTGCATTTGGCCAAGGAGCATTAAGGAGTCCGGCCCTTGAAGGGTCCTTTGTAATGATCATGTCGTCAATTGAGAGATACTTGGAGGTATCGTTGTAATCCTCACGAACAACTGGATAGCATAGTTAATTAATTATTTATAATATTAATTTACACTGCTATTTTACATCATTAACCAAAGGTTTCATTAGGCAATCTTTATGCCGTCTTACAATGGACTGGGTTAACTTTGTCTTGATGCGGAATTGTGGCGTTCCTTTGTTCATATTTTGTAGAAGTGGAACCATCTTTAAGAATGAAATATCCATCAATTAAAGAGAATTATAAATTGGGGTTTACTGCATGACCTTTTCATTGTGTGCTTCACATTTACAACAAACCCGATTCGAAATCTGCTTCACAATAATAATAATTAAGAAATAACAAGTCCTTTTTTTGACGTAAAACTATCAAACTACAAACCAAAGGTTTTATAATAATTCTTTCTTTCTATCCAAAAAAAAGTGATAAAAATGCATGAAATGTTCACCTTGGTCCTGAGAATCTTCATTTGCAACAGATTTACAAGTTACTAACCCAACCTGCACTAAACTTAGTAGTAGGATTAGTCTAATTTTATTTCTTAGTCTAGAACTGAGTTTCATTTTTTACGTTTAAAAATTCTTAATTCTTAAAAGTTTTTTATCTGTGAAATGAAAAGTACTTCTATGAAATATTCAGAACACTTGAAAGTGTATGTGAGTTTAGTAAAATCATTTAAATATAAAACTCCATTAAGAAATCAACTAGTTTTATTAGCCTAGTTTGAAGGATTTATGGAAAGTGGCTTCTGTTTTTGGCTCTGATTGATGCATTTTCGGTTATGAATATCTGCTAAATCTTGGTTAAAGAGTTGTATGATTTAATTCATATTAAGCTATAGAAACTACCAGTGCATTAGAGGGTGTAGCTAAGTAAGTTATGGATTATTGCATAAAAAAATGCATGATCACATTCATCCGTTGAGCTAGAAATGAATTGCATATCAATCCCTATCTCAATATCTCAAACCTGCAAAGGTCACTAGCCGCATGCTTATCTGATGGATGCATTATTGTTCATTGTTGTCGATTTAGAATTATTTATTCGCTGTACTTGATACTAAATTTAGCTAGTGATTGACACAGGAACGGGATTAATATCTGGATCGATTATAGATTGGAGATAAAGTATGGCTTATTATTTATGTATTGACGGAAAGTATAATAACTAGCCCGAGATAGGCCCAGATCTGTCTACAGATTGGACCATGAACCAAAACTGATTTTTATCGGTCCATGACTTCTTTTTCTTACTAGATCAATATATTTTTACCATGTTGGGTTACTAACCTGAATTAATATTAGGCTACAGGCTAGATTTTTAAGGGAAAATAGCAAAAACTGCAGAACCTTCTTCAATGGAACTAATTATACTTATTTAGGAGGACTTTATTATAACTTTAACACGCCTGTCCACATTAAAGAAGACATTCATAATGTAAGAAAAAATCCACAAAACTCTCATTTAACATCACAATTTTTATATAAATTTTGAAAAGGATTTCAAATATTTAATTTGCTACTACCATTTTCTTTTGATTTATTTTATTATGTTCCCAAAAAGCCATGACATGATTTACTTTACTAACAAATAAGTTATTCCATGCTGTTTTTCACGCTATTTTGCATTGTGTTGACTCTTGAGTGTTGAATTTCTTTACTTTTTCCAACAGAACAGAGAACAGTGCATACAATCTGTGAGTATAGATTTGCTAACAGGGTTAGCAAAATTCAACATTACGTTGTTCTACTCCTGTACTACTTCACCAAATAGATATGCTGACCTGGTCGCCTCCATCTTTACAGACCTAAAACGGTTAAAAAGTCAAAAGGGTGTGATTTATTTGAGAATTGATTACCTTTATTGTGCATAAAAGTCAGACCGCATCCCATAACTATGACGCTCATCATTAAACCGCCTTAGTGTAAATTAGTATTGCTAATTAGTAAAATAGTAGTAGTAATGGTAGTAGTAGTAGTAGTAGTAGTAGTAGTATTAGTAGTAGTAGTAGTAGTAGTAGTAGTAATGGTAGTAGTAATGGTAGTAGTAGTAGTAGTAGAAGTAGTAGCAGTAATGGTAGTAATAATAGTAGTAGTAATAGTAGTAGTATTAGTAATGGTAGTAATAATGGTAGTAGTAATGGTAGTAGTAGTAGTAGTAGTGATAGTAGTAGTAGTAGTAGTAGTAGTAGTAGTAGCAGTAGTAAATATGTTTGTTTTGCATGCATAAAAAATCCTCATCGTACCATCTAATATCCATCGAAGCGTTGCTACCCTGTAGATAATGAAACTCTGAATAGAGAAACCTTTCTCTTGTTTAAGGAAATCTTAAGAAAGGTTATCGTACATCAATTAATCATTTTTATTTCTCGGTTTACAGCGTACATCATTTACATGCAACTAACAGTCCAGTATATCCTTACTACTAACTACTTTAATGGCTGCTAGAGTAGATGTAATTAGTTATCTTGAGTATTTAAATTTTCTGGCAGCAAACAAGTCATTAATCCATTTAGTACTTGGGGTAGTTGTAGTATTAAATCATAAAGTGATTATATTACATAATTCTCAACTTTTAATTTCTAACAGCTAATCGAAAATTACCATAGAATAAATAGTACTATAGATTATTATTAATTTTCCAATCAGCAATGATTTTGGACTTACGAAAAAAGTCGTGAACTCTTTGAACTCGTTAACTTAGCTAGGTGAAAAAATAAATTGGATCGATGACAATATGAAGTTTGTAGTATCACTGATAGGAATAATAGTAAGTAATGAAATGAACTAACGCATAATAGTTTACTATGTTTTTGTCACTTAAAAATCTCCAAACAAAATGTATTGGTAACACGGGCCATTATCCCAATAAAATTCTGTAATTATCTTTTCACCATTAAATAATTACAATTACTAATAAAATTGATCTAAATAAATCGAATTAAAAATCAAAGCTTGATTTTAAACACGAGATAACGTCAATTTATTTTATGGTAAAATGCAGATTATTTACAAATCAAGAGTAGATAGCATAAAAGGTTCAAAAAAATTGCACACAGTATCGGATGATAGTGATGTATTATCATGATGGATGCAGATGCAGATAGATATTTGATTTATCTGTAATGTTCCCTAATTAGCACATAATATATCGCGCATATTACCACATAAGCCCGTTAAAGACTTGTTGGGCTGGTTGTCTTGTAGGAAGGATTATGATAAATGTGCGGAAACAGTTAATTGCCGTATTCTTTGCCAACATTTTACAACTTCTAGAATATAGATATTTCGTCTTCGGGTGAATACTTGGACTTTTGTGAATACGAAGAGTGATTGAACAAGGGTTAATTAATTATATTTAATGTAAATGTTTTCATTTCTGAGGCTAGAGACTTAAAAAAGTGTCGATGGAGAATACCAAACTATTGTGACGTTTTAAATGACCGTATTGTCTCGAATAGCGTCCCGAGACACTAATAAACTGTTGACCTTTTTAAGAGTTACATTTAAAATACGATTAAATGGGGCTAATGGGCTTATTAAGGGGGGCTATTATTCCAAAGGGGACACTATTTGAGGGAGGAATCTATTCAACACAATACGGATAAATAAATATTATGAGATATATTATGAATTAAGAATTAATATGATTCCCAATCCCAATGTAATCCAAAAGCTGCTCAGTTATAATCATAATTAAGTAATGTTCATCAAGGAGATGACCTATGCTCATTAATATTTATATTCTAAAATACAAAGGGGAAGACGTCAATCAATCTGCTTTGGGGTTCTGTCTAAAAAACACTAGGTAAATTAATTATAAATTAACTTGACTAGGTCAAGAAAGTGAGGAGTTGATGGGAAATAAATTGTCCCTCTTTCTCGTCCCATCAATCAAATCCTAATTAGTCTTGAATCTTGACGAAATAATCGTCCAACCCTGAGATCTCTGTTTCTAAAGGGAAGAGTAGAGTACCATTGACATAAATGAGGCTTTATAAACCTTCTCTGCAACAAAACGCCCTCATCTATAAGACTCTATAATGAACTAAGTTGCAGAGACATTTCCCTTTAAAATCCAGCTCCTCAATTCACTGACAATAGGCCGCGGCTTATGTACCAAAAAATGAATTTTTGAATCCTCACAAAGAAGACGCTTGAGGTAAAAAATATGAAAGTATAGGGAATTGTTGTAGCCAGTGTAAATGTGTAAACTATGCTAACCTATTGGGTTGACAGAGGTGACAAAAAACAACACAATTAATAAATTACTGATACCAGGTAAGGTAGGTCTATCTGTAAGCTATTTTACCATAAGCAGTGCCAGTTTCACTCTGCGTAGGTAGTAACTAATGGTTCAGTAGAGGTAGGTTAGGTAGATAATGCTACAAGACTTGCAATAATTTGCAATAATTCACACTTTATGCACAAAAAACTCCAAAAAAAGTCCAAAGATTGATGACAAGATTGAACTGGGGCTATCTTCCCTGAATAATAATACTAAGGTTGCTGACTAGGTTGGGTTCTAGACAGGACATTTTCTGTAGTTTACATTACAAGCGTTTTGCACATGTAAAATGTTGAAAAAGGCGAGAACGTGTTTTATCTTCGCTCAAAATCTTGTCTTCTTCATGGGAGATAAGTCGTTTCTACCTTCGGATTAAGTCAATTTACTAAACATTACTATGCCATGGTGGTTTTTTCTAATGAATGGAGTAAACATGGTTAGTCAAGGGACGACGGGATATCCTGGAATAAGTTCCCCGGGGAGCCTTACGTATTTTTAGGGTTTTAGACGTTCAAGGGGAATTATTTTCAAGGTATTATTTCTGTGGTACTCGTACTTTACATCAGTATTTCTAACGGAAACCGAATGGTAAAGATACTATTTTAAGGTTCTTAAAAGTATTAACTTTTCATGAATTTACTACCATAAAGTTAAGCTACTATCACGGGACATTATTAAAAAAATTAGGGTACTTTCAGTAAGTAACAAACCACCTCGGTGGACATTGTTTTATTGATGCCTTCAGCATTACAGCAAAGAGGATGGTTTTTACTGCAAGAAAACATGGATGGAAAGTGGCCAAAATGCCATAAAATTCAAAGTTACAACTCCTACTGCAATTATAAACTGCTTCTTATAAAGTTCTTTATGGGTTGAAGGATGGATTGTAATTTGCAATTACGACAACAACATGAATATTACATTAGGCTCATTAATGCTTGTTTTATGTTTATTAGTTGACATTCTTCAAACTTACTAGGTGTAGAGTCCCTTGGTTAATTCAAATGGTACTGTTTCCATCCACTATTAGCTTCTAATACTGGCTGCTGTCTACACTAATAATACTTTATAACTCTGTACTGCATTTGCAAAAATCTTGAAGGATTGATACACTTTTGAGTTAATTTTTCCAACTTTCTTTAGAATTTCTAAACTCTTTTTTGCCCATGTTTATAGAATTTCCAATTTTTCTAAGAAATAAATCCGCAGGGGAATTAAAACGAGAGTTACACTATGTACTTTTTAAATTATCAATTTAATTAACTCAGAAAAGTAGCCCCTTCCAAATAGCACCCTCCTTACAATACGAATGAAGCAATAGTAAAAGTAATATTGAGTAATTGAGTTGGATGTTAAATCTGACCCTTCATCAAAACTCCAATTTGTTAGTAGCTCTTATTCTGAAATATACGGTGATCGGTAATTAAATGTTCACATATTAAATAATTACAAATGATAAAGATCCAACTAACTATTTAAAGTTGAAAATGGGACTTCGCGTCATTTTGTTCTTTAATGGCATGTATTTATTTTGCTGGAAACCGTAGATGTTTTTATTACTCTGCTCTAGTGAGCTGTCTGCTGAAAACCACCGAAAATGATTTAATTTAGCTTAAAGTTCCTCCAAAAATAACAGTAATAATAAATATAGAAGCGTCTGTCCTCTATAGATGTTATAAACTGTAAAGTTGGGTTAGACAGGTTTCCAACAAATGAAAGCAACACGCACTCAACAAGGGGTATGAAAAAAGTATAAACAATTATGATAAAGGATTGAGCATACAAGTAGATATAATCTACGAGTGAGGATGATGAGATCGGACACTGGTCAGCCCGCTTGCTTATCCTACTTCTCATTATTAAATATATTTATCATTATTATTATAGGTTTTGATTTCAACGGCAAGCGACCGTCGGCAGTTTACTTTTTATTCTTCTCAGGTAAAGTAAAAGATGGTGGAGTAAATGGTTGAGGTGTGTAAAATAAAATTGAGATGGATAGAGAATCTTTTAACAAGTCTTTAGCAGCAGCGGAGGTTGACTGTTTGTTTGGAGTTTAGCAGGGGAAGGTTTTTAGAGGACATTGTAGTTTAACTTTATTGGGAAAAAGTGAATGTGTGACTTGAGCCGACTTATTCCCTGTAGAGTTTTCCCTTGTTCACTGTCAGTCAAAGGGTTGAAGATCTTGGACAAGGAGGAATACACTTTTTTAAGGGATAGGTTAAAAAGTGGTTGAAAGTTGGACTTTACAGATATTTTTGTGTTTTAAGGAGGTTTATTCTACCTTATTTGCAGCTTTTGGTTTCAATTTTAAGTGGAGAATGTTAATAAAGACATTTTAGGGGAATATTAATGTATTATTTAGGTTATAAAGTTTAAAAAAAATAATTCTGTACAAGAATTTAGTATTGTTAAGTTTGTATTTTAGCTCATCTTCAGTATGTACAGTAAAAAGTAAGTTAGTAGTGTGCTACTCTCTACTTTCTCATGCATAAAGTTCACTTTTTATGCAAAAACATCTAGCATTTTTACCAAATTTTGGCAACAGTTGAGTTAATCAGTTTAGACATCAAATGGGTAAAACAAAGGAGGCTAGAGTTAGGCTTGTACGTAACGAATTATATTAACTGCATTTTTTTATTGAAAAATAGTAAACAGGAACAAAGGGAACTTGAGCCTTTAATTAAGGGGTTCAAGAAAATAAAGTACAACTATAAAAAATTTGGTATATCATTTTTTTAGTGAGATTGACGGGCTATTTGTGCTGTGTCAATTGAAGGAAGTCGGATAGGCCGAAAACTAAGCGATTCACACTAACAAAAGCATCACGATCGTTTAGCTCTTTTATTAAGACAACTTTTCAATTATATCTCATTTTACATTAATAACTAATTTCAATACTAATTTCTTAATTTTCAACGACGACTACTACGACTACTGCTACTACTACTACTACTACTACTTCTACTACTACTACTACTACTACTACTACTACTATTACTGCTACTAATACTTCTACTTCTACTTCTACTTCTACTACTACAATTACTACTACTGCTGCTGCTGAGCTACAACCTTTTAACTTCTTCATTATCCTCCCATACACAGAAAAAATACGACATAGTTCATCCACAAAATCATTATTCAGAAAAGTGGAAACCCAAAATTACAAAAGAATCTACTCAACATAAAGTTAACATTAGAAAAACGTCCTCTTGAGCCGGCTCATCTTTCATCCTTCCATCCAAACCCTAAAAGACCATTACATTTTCTATTGTGTACCAAGATTAAGATTCTACTGGCCAGAGCCATTGAATAATAATTTTTGTAGTATTAAATTACAGAATTATGCAGTTAGAGCGTACACAGAAAAAAAGGCTTGCTGGATTATAACTTTGTTAGCCTCTGAACAAGAAAGAAATTATGAGTGAGCATTTAACGTTTACGCATTTCAAGTAGAAAAGTCGCAGACAAAGGGATCTCTTCATGACAGGAATATTATTATTCTATAATACTATTTAATTATCGTGTCTCAGCATTTTCAACGCTTTTTCCCTTTAATTATTCTGTTATTTTAATTTAAACTGCTATAGGATAGGGTAACTTTGTTGCAGAACTTTTTATCAATATTTGTAGTATTAAATGTAAGGTTCAGGCTGCACTTTCAGTTTTATGACCTCCAAAAGACTACCAACAGAATATCTACGAGATGTTTAGAAATATATACAACCAATGTAAAAATACAGTAGGCCCAAAACGACCCAAAAAAATCTCAAAAATATCTTCTACACCCTTTTTTTAAATGAATAAGATAACTTTTAGACGACTAAAGAAACCTCTAAATGAAATGGATCTATGCAACTTCTGTTATGTTCTACACAAAAAACTTGACTAGGTACTTTAAAAGTGTCAACTTCTCCCCTGAACTCATACTTATAATAGCTACTCCCGTATAAAAAGTGAAAGTGGCTGTTATAACCTTAAAAAAGACCACAACTAAGTACATCTCCGCTTGTAAAAATGGGGGTAGAACCCAATCCCGAACCCCCCTCTACATCTGAAAACCCTTCCCCAACGACCACGACCACACCCCCAACTCCCGGAGGGGGAGGAGTAGATAAGCCGAAACGAAAGTTTTCGGGAAACAGTCCCCCAGAGTCCTCCCTAGGTAAGACCAACTTATCCTTCGTCCTTGAGGAAAGTGAAGACGAGGACGGGACTCAATCTCCAAAACTCCGAGAGATTTCTAAACAAGCAAAACAGCTAAGAAAGCAGCATCCGAATAGTAATAATGGGGAAATTGAAACAAATAGTAGAAAAACTTCTACAGGCTCAAGAAGGCAATCCTTGTCCGAGAATAATAATAATGTCTTAAGAGATGGGACGGCGGATGGAGGGATTGTGGAAGTTAATCAAGGGAATAAAAAAGGGCGAAATGGTGAGAGTAATTGGCCAGGTAGTTCTGCTGTTAGTAATAATGGAAATGGAACTGTCACTCTGGGAAGTGGAGGGGCTGATAGACGACGGTCCAGTGCCGAAGTTATTAGACAGAGTCGGGCTTACAAGAGGATTTCAAAGGCTTTGAGTCAGATTAGTTTGTATACTAATAATCAACCCAAGGAACAACCCGTTTACACCCTTCAGGGCATCAATGAAGATGTAAGACACTTTTATCAATTTTTTTTATTAACGTTATTGAACTATTTATTGGCTTTTTTCAAGCATAGCGTAGTGGAGAGTAAGATTACAATGGTTTTTTTTTAGAGAGATGAATTCAGTTTAAAGTTTTTTTTAACAGAGTAATCTGGTTTAATGTGAAGTTTCTCTGGAGAAATCCATCGAATGATGCACAATATTCAGGCTTATTACTAAGTATAGCTGCATAAATCAATGCATTAAAAATAGATATTTGAAAGAAATATGGCTTTTATTTTTTTAACCAAACTTTTGACAGTATTGAATAACATATTTCTGTTTAGCGACTGGTGGATAGAATAAGGGAAATTATTATAGATTTAAGCGTTAAGAGTATGAAAAGTTGGAAGGCGTGATTCGGTTTGGAAGTTATTTTTATATTGCTTAAAAGTAGGTAGATGGATCATGGAAATAAGATAGATAGGTAAGATCTGCCTCGAAAAAAGTCATACAGATTACTGGCTCACAAATACATTTTGTCAAAAGGAAACTATTCCTTCTCCATTTATAATAATAATAATAATAACAATAATTGCAATTCTACATTTATTTGATAACTGGTGGTTAGTTGTTGGGGATGATAAACTTAATGAATTTCATCATATTTAACGAGCCAAGTTTTTATTACTCCTTTACTTCCAAGTACTTTGTACTTTCATTGTATTGGATTTTTACGATTGGATTCTCAAGTCTCATTGACTAAAGCTGCGTAAAATAACCCTCGTATGCCAACTAACTTATCCATGTACCTTGGGTAGGACCTACCTCGGAGGTAAAAAGGGATGACAGGGATTTCGTGAGGTATAAACTCGAACTGGCAGACAGATAAGTATCTATTGGGATCTGAAATCGTTATCATTATATCATTTTAAATGGCTCACAACAAACTTACAAAGTACACAGTCAGTGCTCAAGTTTATGAACAAACAGTGCTTAAAAAACTAACAACAGAAAAGTAAACAAAAGATCTCTTTATTTTAATATTTTTCTCTCTCAATGTTCAATCTCTCAATCATCACAAAACTGTCAACAGAAATCTCTTCAAGTTTGTGTTACAATGTTTAAATGTAAATTATTGTAAATGTTTACCAAATCCTTCTTCTGTCACTCATAACCTTACAATAAGTGTGTTGCTCAATAAGATGATGATGATGGATTAGGTAGGTAAAGGTAGGTGAAGAGGAGGAGGGTATAGAGGAATTATGCTGATTAAGAGAATTCAATTTCATGTGGTTTTTTTATTACAAGGAATTATGGAAAATTAATAAAGCTTAATTGAAAAACCCATGGGCTAGCGAATTGTGTAGAAGTTAGGAACATTAAATTATGTGCGGACTTTCTCTTTAAATTCTTCAGTAAAAATGGCTACTACGGAGTATTATGTATCTTTTATTGGCAGAATTGTAGATCGCTTACTAGTGTTAATCGGCAAAAATTGAAATTAAAAGTTTAAAATCATCCTCAATTACCATTTTAATAAACGAGTAAGTATGAATTGAGAAATTGCTACTTAGTAACTTTACTGATTCATAATTATAATTACAGTAATCTTTATTCTTCAGTACAACAACACTGTTTTTTACAGTTCTCCGGTGTTAAAATATATTTTTGGACTAGTAGACTTTAACGTTAATTAATAACTGTAAAGGCACATATTTCTAAAATTAAATTGGAGAAAGTTATTGTATAAAAATAACTTATTGTCGCGTCTAATTCCTGATACAGCCATCCCTCAAGCATTATTATGAACAATCACAATCAAATTACAGTAGCACTCAGTCCTACGTACCCCGTTAATTAGTACACAGCTATTTATGCTCATTACCTACTAAACTGCCGACTGTGGAGCATATTTAGTTAAATAAGGTGTAGAGAAATTATTATTACAAGTATTGTAAAAAGGCGATGTTTATTTCCATTTAGAGTACAATCATTAGCGGCTCATTTATGTCTTTTGTTGTTGGTTAAGTTGGACTAGGGTTGCTTACTCTACTGAGTTTAGTTTATGCGAAGTTAATTTAGACAATATGATGATTTACCGACTGTTGGAAACCCCATAAATCCCTTACCAAGTGAAACTCTACTTTTTAAAGAGACTAAAGAGAAGGTAGTGGCAGGACTTATATGGAAGGTGCAGTTTTTGTAATCGGTTCCTATTATTCAAAACCTTTCTTGATTAACCAACCATTTTTTATGCAGTTTTTTTTCAACAGATTTAGATAATCGTACTTAGGTTTGGTTTTTTCTAACGTATTCCTTGATTACTACGATTGTACTTGAATACTTGTAATGTCAAATGTTAGACAGATTAACTGCTACCTGGTTGCTTATTGTGTGAGTAAAATCAATGTTACAATAATTAATTGTTTGCTATTTTTAACCAAGCCCATAGTGATAGTGAACCATGCTTGGCCTAGCTTTCTTTGTCTGCTTAAAAGGCTGAAGATGGGCATTCTTAAAAGTGGATAAATCTGTGTTATTAAAAGTAACACTCAAATTCACGACAAAATTAACTTTGAAAAAGTTGAAGTTTGAAATGCTTAAACAAATATCTGCGAAAAGTACTAAAAAAGCCATAATCTCTCTCTCTCTGGTCTACCAGAAATAAAATTAGTAAAGGATAGTATATTTGTTTGAATAGTCGTAAATTAGCCTCTTGATGAAACTTCTACTAATAATATTCAGCTCACATTCTTAATTCTGATTGGTTCTGTAATACTAAACGTGTTGGGATTTGTACACGTTTCTAAAAGGATGAAGGCCTTTGCTTTGTGCCTGCCTTTAGAAGGTTTGTATTGAGATCGGGAATGGTTATAGGCTTCTTGCCAGAATTGCATCAGTAGTGTGATGTGCTTAATTCTATCTCAAGATGTTTTTGTGCGTCAGGAGGATCAGGGTGATTAAAATTAACATAGTTTAAGTGATAACTAACCATTGGTTAACCCTCCTACAAGGTATGTGTTTGTTTACTGCCTTGAGGTTTGCATTTCGCAAGGTAAACCAATTTGACAAGAATGAAAGAATTAAAGTTGATTTACAAAGGCCAATGTGGTCTTCATTTATTTTTAAAGTTTAATTAAATTGTTAAAGTATTGCTGCTACCACTTCTACTGTTACTATTTATACTACTACTTCTACCAATACTACTACTACTACCTCTACTACTACTACTACTACTACTACTACTACTACTAGTTAGTAGTACTTTTCCAAAATTGCCTTTAAAAAATCATCGTTCACTATCTTTGTTAGATTCTAGCCATTTTATCATTAAACCTATTCTATTACCACCGTAATTTTAAGTAACTCGGTTAAATACTCCTTGTAAAAGGGAGGATTTGGGTTAATGAATTAATGAAAATGTTAGTAACTTTAAGCATTGCGTTTAAATTAAAATGAAGTAGTTTATCTGTCATTCCGTTAGTCCAATCTTCTAGTACAAATGAAAGGACGACGGGCACTTGATTTGTGACTTCATCTCACGAACAAACTTACCAATAATAATGATATTCCTCATTGAAGCAAAAACAACCGTATCATAAAGTTTTTATTACAAAGTAAGTCATATCCTCTACGAAAGAAATCATCACCAAGTAATTCATTTAATTTACCGGCAGATATAATGAAAATGCTCTGAGAAAAGTGGGCACGCTCTTGGCAAACTTTTCCAATTAATTTTTAAGCTTTTTAAATGATTTCTTGCTTAGAGTAATTCTTTTTACAAACAACGCCCCTTTGTAATTTGTATCAATGATACAATTCACCTTGTTTTTGGAAGGATAAATTGTGAATTTTGTACGAAAAATATAAATTATTGTAAGAAAACAGTGGGGAGGGTTAACCTTCTTTATCTGGTGATAGGTCAAGTATTGCTAAGATAAAAGCTTTACAATTGATTTAAAACTACTTCTACTACTTCTACTACTATTACTTGTACTACTACTACTAGCTGTTAAGATTGAATTATTTAGAAAGAAATTGCAACTGAACACCATAAATTTAGAGCAATTACTATTTCAACTGATTGGGTCAGAGATCATTAATAAAAGCATTTTTTGTATCAGATTTTAACAGCCTTTTTATAATTTATTTAATCGATGCAGAATAATAAGTAAGGAATG
>JAQFZX010002215.1:0-20806 GCA_034682405.1 Hydroisotoma schaefferi | reverse complement strand
CTGTCTGGTGTCTGGTTACTGTCTTTGTCCTTCACATGCTAATCAAGTTTAACGAAGGGGGAGAGAGTTGCTTCAAGCGACGAATAATAGAAGACGCCCATGTTGAAAAATAAGGGTCTCTGTTTGATTAAACAAGAAACCTGCCAGCACACCGGGCATTAAATGACGGCATTTATTTCATAATCTCTTTTTTGAAGTCACTCCATGTATATTTGTGTAAAAGCGTGAGATTATTTAAATAATTAAATGCAATAAAAGCCGTGTACAATATTATAATGAAAATAAACTAGACAGCTAAGCTTTATGATATTTTGTTTAGTCATTATTAAGTCTAGGTGTCCTCTCCTACAATCGGTGCGGTGGTCTGAATTCTTTCTAAAAATAGTGAATCAAGGTTAGGTATGAATCTTAGGACCACGTTAGCCTACACCACCGTTGCTGAAAGGTTCAATAGGGAATGCAAGAGTTCAATTTCCTCATGTATTTCTCTAAGGACTTCCGCAAACAAGTACACAAAATCCAATCCAAATACCTACTGGTAGTAACCTATCGTTTCTGCCTCGCTTGAGAAAGCTATAGTTCAAGCAACAAAAAAGTCCCTTCCAGATTTACTATTTCCTTCAATAATGTAATATAATGCAATGCTTGACTTCAGCCGAGCAAAGAAACAGAAGCAATATAACTTCAACTTGAGACCAACAAAGGTTAGCTATTTTATTACTTTTTGCAGACAGCACAGCTAGCACTTTCACTTTATATAAAAAGCAATATTGTTTCATAAAACGGCCACGATATCACAGTACCTAATAAATAGGTACCGTATTTCCGGAAATTACTCCCCCGGGGGAGTTAATTTTCAATGGTCTCATTAGCAGGGGGGAGTTATTTAGACGGGGGAGTTATTCCGGGGGGGGGGCGGAGGATCCACGAAAAGATGAGCAAGCTGCCAGGAGGGACGGATGGTCTTTAAAAAACGTATGAAAAAGAATTCCAGCTTTATAATTTGAAATGCAAGGGATTTATGTTTCTAAAATGACCTTTAAAAAGTTTGAGTTAAATAAGGAATGCTTTATTGTACAAAATCATTGGGTTACATTTCATAAACTAGTTGATTTCAGACAGATTTTGCTGAGAACTTTGCATCGCAAGTGCATATTTAATATCATTATTCATATTCATTCAGTTAATAAGTAAGATTTAATGTGGAATTAAATGATTAATATTTTGATTTTTGATTGAAATTGGGTAGTTAGAATTTCAGGATGGCAGTTGAACTGCTACAGAAGCAGACGACTTCTTGCACTTTTTCATGCTCTTCCTTTCCGCTGGAATGGATGGACCTTGTCCCTTCGTTTCCACTGGAAGGGCTGCCCGTCGTTGTCTCCTTTCCAAAGCAATAGCTGCCCATAGTTGCTTCTTTTCCAATGGAATAGCTTCCGATAGTTGCTTCTTTTCCGATGGAATAGCTTCCAATCGTTGCTTCTTTTCCAATGGAATAGCTCCCGATAGTTGCTTCTTTTCCAATGGAATAGCTTCCGATAGTTGCTTCTTTTCCAATGGAATAGCTTCAGATAGTTGCTTCTTTTCCGATGGAATAGCTTGAGATGGTTGCTTCTTTTCCGATGGAATGGCTGCCGATTGTACTTTCTCAGAGGAAACAACCTGCTTGATCATAGGAGCTAGAAAAAATCGGTGATTTGTAAGTCCTCGTTTTAAAATCATATCAATTATCTACGAGATCACCCAACTTCCGGTTTAAATTCTTTACTTTAAAGTTACTCTGGTAAAGTTAAAGTTGTATTTTGCTAATTGATGAAATCGTACCCTTGTCCCGTAGTTCCTGTTTGTCTTTTTCCAGTTCTTTGATTTCCACAGTACCCTTATTTTCATTGGTGACGCTGATGATAGGTTGGAGGTTAGGATCAGTGATAAGCGAATCAGTGTCTAGATGGACACTAACTGGTACATCCTGAGGATTGTTAATTTGGTTGGATGAGCAGATAAGAAGATCTAGGGATTTGTCATTGATTTCTTCGTCTGGGGCTACAATTCCCATATCTTGAACAGTGATTACTTCGTCCATAAGATTGAGCAGTAGGTCGTGACAGTGTGCTGGGATTTCTGCAATTTGGACCACAGTAGGTTCATCTTGATTCTGATCAATGATTACTTCAACCTCCTGAGCAGCGATTACTTCATCCTCCTGAGCACTGGTTACTTCATCCTCCTGAGCACAGATTACTTCATCCTCCTGAACAACGATTACTTCATCCTCCTGAGCATTAATTGCTTCATCCTCCTGAACACTGATTACTTCGTCTTGAGAACCGATTACTTCATGCTGAGTGCTGCTGCTTACTTCATCTTCAGAACTGATTTCGAGCTCTTGAGCACTGAGTCTATATGTCGGTAGAGTAATTAGTTCCTGCGACACAATTTGTAGATCCTTATCAATGATTGTCTGAATCGCTTGAGCTTGCTCGGAAATAACTTGTTCCTTATCTTGAATTACGTTATCCCTCTCAGCAATTACTTGGTCTTTGTCCTGGATTATCTTATCCTTACCCAGAATTACTTCTGCATTTGTACGAATTACTTGAGCCAGCTTACAGATTTCTGTATCCTTATCCCGGATTAGATTATCCTTACCCAGGAGTTGCATACACTTCTCCTGAAGTAACTCATCTTTCATGCTAATTTCCTGCTTTTTATCCTCCACTTTTGCTTCCAAGTCACGGAGTTGTTCATCTTTAGCATCCAGTTGTCCATCTCTGAGCTTCAGTTGTGCAATTTCAACAGTCTGGGCATTAATCTGTCGATCTTTTACAGCCATTCGTCCATCTCTGAGCCTTAGGTTTGTAATTAATAAGGTCTGAACACGGATGTGTTCATCTTTTTCATCCAGTTGTTCATCTCTCAGCTTCAAACTTGCAATTTCCAAAGCCTGGGCCCTGATCTGTCCATCTTTCCTCTCCAGTTGTCCATCTCTAAGCTTCAACTCTGCAATTTGTGACTGGAGCTCACCAACTTGTTCATATCCATTCCTCATCTTGGCCATTTGCAAGTTCAGGTTTCTGATAACTTGATCTTTCCCCATCAACTCTTCATCTTTGAGCTTCAGCGTTGCAATTTCTGAGTTGAGCTTATTGATTTGCTCATCTTTCGCCTGCAATAATTCATCTCTTCTGCGTGTCAGAGTTGCAATTGTGGAGTTTAGCTCACTAATGTGTTTCTCTTTTGTATCCAACCGTTCATCACGGAGCTTCAGTTCAGCCGTAAAGTCCTCTGCTTCACGCCCAATTCTCGTTTTGAGTATCAATACTTCCTCCTTCGCCTTCAATAAATCCTTTAACATGAACAAACAAAAAAGATGCATTTTTAATCAAGGTTTTCGACTACTTATTGAAGGGTTTAACTAGCCAGTAGTTGTATTCTTGTACTACCTCTTTTGTCGCTTTACGTTTTTTCCCCATTTGTGGGAAGAACGCTGGCGGTGATGAGGTCGACTTGGAGGCTTCAGGAACTTTACCCGTTTCAAGATGGGGGTAAATCCTACCTCCATCTGCCTTATCGGTGGTGGATCCGGGTTTTGAAGCGTCGTTTCCCATTTTTATAAAAAAAAATTGTAATGTTTTCCAGAGAGCGTTTTTTATTGCATGAAAAAAATACAGGTTTGCAGAATCAAATAAAAAATTTCAGGAAGTTCTTGGTATTTTGTTGTTTCACCGATTTTTGGCAGAAATAAATTCTTATTATTACTATAGTTTTTTGACGAAATAGATCTGTAAAGTTTTGATGCACGGTAACGATAGAGAGGAAGAATGGTGAATCGGTGAGGACACTATGGCCAAAAAACTACCGATAAGTTTGTTTGATTTGTTAATAAAAATCAAAATCAAGGATGACATGAAGCATAATGATGAAGTTGATGTTCCTACATGAAAATCTGACGTCTGTAATGCAGTATAAACGTGGCTATGATGTATGAAAAACATTATCACAAGCAAAATTCAAACTACTTCTAAAAAATGAGTGGAAAGTCCTAAATCCGAAACAAAGTATTCATTTTTAATACTCTGTTACTCTAAAAATTAAAAGAAAAGGCTGAGCCTTCAATAAATGATTTAAAGATTGGATATTATAATCTTGGAACTTAATCTTAAATCATTTCATCCTTGCTGACATCCAGTTCCTTTAATAGAAGAGTAAAATTTAATTTAATAACTTGCTGTTCAAGCTAAAAGGATGCGGAAGCCGTAAAATAAAGAAATGCCAGTTCTATGCTGATGCTGTGTATAAACCGCCGTGTGTGAAGCATAATATTATTCAAGATAAGATGACTGAATCTAGCATGATATGGCTGCTGCTCCTTTTAGACTTTTAGTGGAGAGAGATCCGCTCTGCCGATTTTTATTCCAAGTGTCCAAAAAAGTTATGTTATGTTTTAGGTGGGTGAAAGTTGGAGAAAGCTGTACTTGCTGATAATTCCCAGTTTAGTTTATGAAGTCTCTGTTGAGTGAGTAAAAGGTCTTTGAGAGAAAGAAACCTAAATCAATGGCCCATGGGGACTTTAAATATTTCAAGACTGGATTTGCATATGCTATACGGATTTCTTCAACTCGGGGAGTATTTTTTATAAAGGAAGAATTTATTACAAGTGGATATGTACTTTAAGGATAATTGTAAAGTATAAAAGGTTAAATTGCTTTACAACTTTCAGAATATGGAATTATTTATGGAGGTTACGGTAGTTCTAGAAAGATGAATGTCGTTCAGCCTTTCCCTTTTATGTAATGGATGGAAGAGTTATATGTTATGGAACTATATGGAATATGGGATGATATTTTAGTTTAGATAAAGTAATAAATAGAAGAGGAAGCAGAGGAAGGGTTCGAAGGAGAAATAGAGATGAAATGTTGGTAAGTGTGATTCAACGAGATTGAATGAGTCTGCTCAAGCCAAATCCCGTGGAGAATGATGACTTCTCTGCAAGCCAAAGCCACTACTACCAGTACTACTATAATGTACAGTAGTAGTAGTAGTTGTAGCAGTAGAAGTAGTGGTAGTAATAGTAGTAGTAAAAGTATAAGTAAAAGATGCGTAGGCTAAGATCAAAAGAATAATACCGGAGAAACAAACGGGATTTGGGCAGACGAAGAAGAAAGATGCCAAGAAATGTGAAATAATTCCAAAAGAAAGATAAGAACTGGAAGACCTATCATATGGAAGGGAATAAAGTAGTGGGAAGGAGTCATCATAAATGGTGACGGGACGATTTACTAAATGGCCAATCCAAGGCGTAGGAGGAGGATATCATCATGAAGGTGATTTAACACCTTTCTAAATCTATCAATCCAAACAACTATGGGTAGCTGTAGGCCTTTTGGTTAAGATTTGGCAGGATCCTGCGATTTAAAAATATGCTTTTTGAAGGAAAAAGAAGCTACTTCTTTGGGTAAAATGCTGTGGAAAAAATATAAAGTGGAAATGTAACGACTGATTAGTTCCTTTTTGCCAATTTAAGGTGAGATTTCTGGGGCAGCACATTAGACTTACCATTTTAAATGAATACAACAACAGAAAAAAGTTACGAAATAGGTATTTAGATTTACACTTATACTTTGTCATGTTTTTGGATGTAGTGTTCATCTAAAGAAACCGTAACTCTTTTGAGATTCATCCACTCGGCACAATTAAATCGGTTGAAAGGTTTTGAGTGAGGTCTAAACTGACGCAGAACCATGTAGGACATACATAACGGAAATAATATGTGTAGAATTGGTGGAAATATTATAGTGGATTGAGTCCGAGATTTCAGATTCCGTATGGGAACTGCCAACTCCATCCCAATCAGACTTTCTCTCCACTAAAAGAAAGACTTATACACTTTTGGGATCTTCTGTTGCTTTTCCACTGAAAATAATGGCATGTGCGTGTCTGGATCTGTCATCGTACTTCATACTTTATACTTTAACTCATACTACTACCATTACTCCGACGACGACGACTATACTAATACTACTACTGCTACTACTACTACTACTACAACTACTACTACTACTACTACTACAACTACTACTACTACTACTACTACTTCTTCTTCTACTACTACTACTGCTGCTACTACTACTACTATTACTACTGCTACTACTTCTTGAACCCATTATCCATTCTTGAAGAAATGGTAGTTTGTTATTCCATGGAGAGGACTGTAATGTCAACGAACCAAGTATTGAAGTGTAGTTGAACTTTCCAACTCTGATTCTTGTGCGAACCCTGAATATTTTTACGACTTTTACAACAATACAATACAGCCAGGAATCTTTTGTTAAACTTTTATAAAGAATGTTCAATAAATGATGCAGAGAAGAAGGTTCAAAGGCTTTGGGTTTCTTATAACATGCTATGCAGACTTCTTCACCATATTCTTACTCTGAAAAGATACAATAGCAGAGTTTTACATTGTGATAATAAAATATTATTGGTTGTGGATGACAGAATCTTTCTGTCGGTGTAACGGCAAAAATAATGAGCCGAAATACTACAGTATTTGCATACAAAATGGAAAAGTGTTGGCAAGGTCTAGATTAAACGACACGTTGAGCAGGATCAAGGGATCAAGGGCAAGGGCTAGATTTCGAAGCATCTCAATTCAGTAAAAATGGATTGCCAAGAGCCCCCTACACCGCTTTTATAGAAGAACACAGACTACTGTACCTCGATTAGAAATTTATACAACTGAAACTCAATGGTCATCAACATAAAAAAACGAGATACAGCATCCATCATTTAGCATCCCGAGAATAGAAATTATATCCAGTTTTTGAAGTAATTTTGACGAAACCCAACCTCAATTTGGCTACTATTTGTATAATTTATGGGGAGAAATATACTTTTTATTTTGAATAGACATCAGCCCTTGCTACACACCCTTCGGGTTTTAATCCCCCCCCCTTCCCTTGATCTGAAGTTTTAAACCTCCAGTTTAATCCTCCCGTACCCGTTGCCACCATTTGAGCATGCCTTTGTTAAAATAATCTGAATCCTACAATGTACCCAGTTATCCTACACTTTCCTTCAATGAAGAAAGAGGTTCCTGAGGGCAAGAAAAAGTTTAAAGTTAAAGAAAAGATAATAAAAAAAATACACTTTAGTTGGGTTAGCTTTCAAAAAAAAAAGATGACAAAAATAGAAAAAGTGAGTGAAGAAGAGTTTGTAAAAAAAGTGACATTGAATGAAGGACTCAACTTGGAACCAACTGGTGCCTTCTTGTTGGGATTTATTATTACTTTACTTTCCACTTTCTTCGTGCTACAAGAGGAGGGTCAAGGAGATATTATTGAGTCGGTTCTCGAGTCAGGGACATAGTTGGTTACTCACAGGGTTCCCCTGGTCAAACAGGGACAAACTCAAGGCTGATTTTTTGGGTTGTAGTCAGAAAAAATTGAGAATTTTTCACTATATTTGCAATTCTTAAAGCTCTAGCATGGTCATCGACAGGAAATATAGTATAAATCCGACAAAATATGGCTTTGATTCCTAGCTAGAGCCCTGATATTTGATACCCTGCACCTTTTCTTGACACTTGATTCGAAAACGTGGACACTGGACAGTTCATATTTAACCCTGTTAAAAAAAGAAGATGATGAAAAGTGTAAAGTGCATGAGGTTCTTGCCCATGTCCTGCCTATCATTATCAAATCCATTATTCCAGTCAGCAAACCATTGGACAAATTCACTTTTCGGACCTGAACAAATGGATTGGAATACAAAAACGAAGGAGTGAAGAGGGTACAGAACGTGCAGAAATCTGATAGTTGAAACTGATCTTTTTATATGGAGGAATGTTGATGTTTGTGTGGACAAATGCAAGAAAGTATAGTTGTTTGCTGGAGTATTAAAAAACTTAAAAGGCGTCAGAAATATATTGGCTCCCTTTCACAGAAATTTTAAGGGAAAATGAGGTAAAGAACGCCGGAACATTCTTTAAACTTGACCGCAGGGCCTTAAAGAAGGTCGATAGAATCAGTAGCATTAATATTAATACAAAAAATTAGAAACTTCTTGGAAAGAATTCCTGGCATTAATAAGTAAACGAGGCAATCTATGAATACCACTGTCACTGCCACTACTGTAACTTCAGTCCTACAATTAATTAAAAGAAGTTCGTAAATTTTGTATTTTGCATGGAAATGGTAGTATTAAATGTATGTTAAAATACTTGTGTACAAAAATTGTCCACAACAGTTCACATTGCGGTTTTTTTATTCGTCTCACGAGTAATAGGAAATAATCGGGAAGTGCTGGTGACGCTTTTGAGTAGGTCAAAATCGTGACATATTGGATGGTCCATTTCCGTACACGGTGGCCGTATCCTTATGATAAATGCTCAGTTCTTCTAGCTTATGAAAAAATCATTGGAATTATGAAAATGGTCCAGATAAGGTCATAAAATACAGATTGGCTGCCAAGACGAAGTGGTAGTTTGTTAGTGTTGGTAAATTTCAGGCTGCCTGGGAGGGGGGCAGTGGTTAAATTATTAAAGAAATGCAAAGAAGTTAGATTAATTAGGTCGGCCGGTGGGGGGTTAGTTTGGAAATATTGCACTTACATACACACACTTCCACTTACACAAAAATATGCAGACAAATTAGTTTATAATCCATAAATAGGAATCCTTAGGAGCTTCCAACTCCAATCAATCCGTGAAAGTTTAATAAAGTTCAGATAAAAGTCTTCATTAGATGAATTTACAGCTTAACTTCCGTAAATTCTGGAATAGTGACCTCCCTCAATTAGTGGGCCCTTAAGAACAGTACACCTCACCTCTAGACCCTTCCTAATTACTATTAATAATCCCAAAAGACACATTTAACTTTACTCATGATATCTTTTTTATTTCTTTAAACGTCTCTTCTTCAACGTTTAACTTTTGAAATGAAATATTTTACCCATTTTGACTCTAGCCAAACTGATCGGATACAATTTTATGATATTCCATACAAGGAAAACTGTACCATTGGTAAAGCAGATCTTTAAATTTTAGCAATTTACAATTTAATTAATTGTAAGTGATCCAAAACTGGTGAAAGAGATATTCTCGGTGGATCCAGCATTTGCTGGAAGAATGGATGTAAAATGGGCCGACTTGCATTGCATGACGATGGGCCCTCGCATGGTTAATTAACTAATACTTACAACTTCAATACAAAGTGTCTAAAAAGGGCTGATATTTATAAAAATTTCCAATAATTACCTGATTTAGCCTAAAGGGACGGCAAGTCAGCTTTCTAAAAACGAAAACAGGAATGGAAATATCAATAAGCGAAAGAAATATGCAGTGTTAAAGTGTAGCTTTGCATTCAACTGGAGAGGGGGATTAAAACCGGAAATACGGTAGTTGAGAATGACACTGGGTAATAATCATAGATGTCTATGGGTAATAATTGGTTAAAGTACGGTCTTCTTTTAAAAAAAAAAGAGGATTCCACGACAAGAATTCCTCAAGGATTGTTCGTCGAATGTAAATTTATTCGTCCCGAGATAGTTGTGAGTTGACGGGAGAGATGAGTACTGTAGTCTGTAGTAGTACAAGATGAGGGTTTTGTCGGATCGATGGAATAATAATGGACAAAGTTGGCTTTTGTATGAGTTTTGGTAGTCTGATTTATTTTTAGTTTAGTAATGCTATATCCTTCATTTCCTGCACCATATGTCCTCTTGAGATTGAAGGAGTTGAGCTGGAGAAAGTAGGTGTAAAGTAAAGGAACTTTATTCATTCTTCGTCGTCCGGTGACATTGACAAAGCTAATCTTAGCTTTTATACTGATCTTGTCTCCGAGTCTGGCTGGCTTACTTTACTTACTGCATTTATGCATCCATCCATGGATTCTTTAGGTTTATGTTTAGGTTTAGGCGTAATAGCAGAGGATTTTAACAACGATGAGAGATAGCTTACTTACTGCAATTACCGTTTTAATTCCCCTGGGACTTTATTACTTGGAAGGGAAAAATATAAATTCTATTAGCATGGACAGGTAGAGGGTTTAACTGGAGGGGGATTAAAAGGGGATATACGGTATTATTTAGAAGTTAAGTTTTAAGGATATGCAGGGTGTAACAGAAGTAAGGGAAATAATTATGCCATAAAATCAATAGCTTTATGATCCCCTCACTAAATTAGAACCAGGGGGTAATTATTGCTTCGAAAGGGTAATTTTAGGGGTCGGACGAGGTCATTCCTTGACAATTGGTATTTTAGTATGTATGAAAATTATTTTGAAGCATGTTTTACACGAGAGAAATACCCGTATAAAATGTCACGCATAGCGTGCGGCTTAATTAACGCGAGCGGCCTATTGTCAAGGTATACTACGGTAAAGGAAAGGAATGTGGTAATATAATATACAAACCGCATAAAGCATCTCTATGTTATAAAGGACAATAAAGTGTGACCCTGACCTTTGACCTCGCCTATATAAAATCTGACCTCAAAGTAAATAAAAATGACAAAAACATGCATGCCAAAATAAAAACTGAGTGAATAAAAAAGTCAGTTTCATTTCATGAAATAATCTAGAGATTTTTGCATTGGAAATCGTTCAGAATTTGATGAATCTCTGCATTTATTTCCATTTACATAGCAAAATTGCAAAATCAGCCTGAAAACGTTAAAAAAATGACTAAAAAAACGAGTAAAAATGGGATCAAAACTTTTGATTCCAAAGTAGAGAGTAGCAACCAAGTGCAGCCCTCTCTAGTCCGTAGAAATAAGGGCTAAAAAAGCTTCAGTCATATCTTCCAATTTAAGGATTATTTCCTGGCTCCCTCCCTACCTGCTCTGTTTTGTAATTTCTAATTAATTATTTCATTTTCGAAACCTCCAGCCAGGATATTTTTGAAATCTGGATAAGCATTTGATTGACCTTCTTGACCTGTCACGATCCGGATAAGCCCTGGATAAGCCGGACTTTATTTACCCCGACGGGAGGGAACTGAAGTCTCTCTGAAGACCTCGAAAGAAGACTGGGAAGGTTGGATTGGATATTGGATTCACGACGATCCAACTAGCATTTTATTGACCTTGACCTGTCACGATCTGGATAAGCACTGGATTGACCTTGACCTGTCACGACGCTGCCGCTGTTGGTATTGATTGAATAGGATGATTCTGAACGGAAAGACGCTAAACCGGTTTTGGGCAGCACTGCTCAGCGATTACGAGGTGACTTTGGGACGATATTTGGATATTCCATCATTGGAATTCCCACATTTCGCTAAAATCTGCAGAGATATGGAACTCGGGCTTATCATGAACATGTAAGTAGGCTTATCCAATTTGGTAAGTTGAAAAACGTAATCAGGTGTAGACATTGGTTATCGTCCATAATGTTAATTAATATAGTGTCACTATTGGGAGAACAAAACACATGTACCGTATTTCTCGTTGTAATACCTCCCCCGGAATAATTCCCCCTACCTTTCCATGTTATAAGTTCTATCTTGTCCATGTTAATAGAATTTCCAATTTTCCCTTCGAAGTAATAAAGCCCCAAGGGGAATTAAAACAGGAAATACGGTATTTTGAAATGGGAATGGCACGGAATAATACGATACAATACAATACAATTTAATTCCAATTCCCCGACAATAGGCCGCCCGCGCTGATTACACCGCATGCCAACCTTTACAAGGGTAATATCTCTGATCTCTCCCAAGTTAACCATGCTTCAAAACACCAGCTTTACGTTTTTCATTACATATGCCGCGGCCAATAGTCGAGGAATTACGGTAATTATACGGCGAAAACGAATATTCTTCCATTGATACTTTAACACCTTCTATTTCAGGGCTGTGGGGCGTGGAAAGGTCCGAGACGAGCATTATAAATGCATTTCGACAATTATTCTAGACGCTGCGAAGTTTTTCTGGCTTCGGAAGGATAACGAAGAGGTGGTTGATAAAATAATGGATGCGAAATTAGCATCTAAACGTCGACTCGGTGGATTCTTTCTGACTTATTTGATGTACTACAAGCAGCCGTATGCTGGAAGAACGAAGATAAGCCTCGGCGCCGACTGTGTTGCTCAGGTTATCAAGTTTGTAAAAGTGGACGTGGAGCGTCTACCTGTTGAGGCGGCTAAGCAAGTTAAACTAGCTCTGGCATTTCTGATTACCGATAAGGCTTTTTCCTATGGTCATACTGCCGATGAGGTTAGTTAGCTTATCGACGCTGCGGCTTGAAGGAAGTTCGTCACTGATAAGCTAGAAAAATATGAGAAGGTCAAGGTTATCTTCTGATCTCGGCGTTTCTTTGGTTGTTTCAGTATGGAGTGGAAGGTTGGCGACGGGCGTTTCTTACTAATCGAGATGGACAACTATCAGAAATCAGTTTTGAAATGCGAGACATTCAGGATGATTTTGCCTACGGGAAACACAATTTTGACCTGAATAATGCAATGACCGTTTATGGAAGTATCAAGAGTAAAGGGGCCGATTGTATCAAACTCACTTCTTTAAAATGCCGTAAGATTATAAAAGTTTTATAAGTCTGACGTGTTAAACAGTTTGTTGAGTTTTGTGTAAAATGTGTTCTAGATATAATGCAGTTCCTAAAGGACCCCAGTTACTTCCAGTTTTTCACTACAACTCCGTTTATGGAAGATTTATCCAAAGCTCTGAAGATCATGATATATCTCACCGGAGAACCTATACTTACCCTGGAGCAACTCACCCAAACTGATTCAATCGATCGTAGAATCCTTGCTGAAACTCGTCGTCGTATTGGGGTAAGGTTTATCCGTTTTTTGTTGTATTCTATTTCTTCTAATTGGTTAGTGGTTTTGATACTTATCATTTACTGTTTACTTTTAAATATGATCAGCGTCAGCGTAAGAAGGTGATGGAAAATCCAACAAAAGCTTCAAACCCTTATGTTCGCGAGGGAGGTATTTACGGCAGGAAGAAGGAAGTTGAAGAAGATAAGGAGAGTCGAGAACGCCGTGAACGCGGGATGTGTTCGGGAAATTTGTGGACCTATATTAATGGGTTGGCTTTCGATAAGCCGCTTGGGTATATCCCCGGTTCCAATCCTCCGGTAGGGCCAAGCCCGAAAGTAAACGAAGAATAGGGGGATTTACGCTTAAATTTTGGATGGATAGACCGAGTGAAAGTTCTTTAGTTCTATTTTTGTCAATCATATATTCTGGACTGTACTGCTTTATGTACTTAATGCATTGTTTTATTGATTACCGTTCAATCAGCAGGTTTACCTTTGCTTGTTTTATCTAATTTTGATGAATTTTGTTTAGTTTATTATCATGTTGACAATTTTGATTGTATTCAAGAGTAATATTTGTCCTTTATTTCAGGATGAATTTATTACTTTAATACACTTTATTGGCAGACAAAATTAATTAATGATAAGCTAAATGACTAGATTGTCTAGTCAAACCTTCTACCAAACCAAACAATTGACTCGTTTTTGATCACCCACAACACTATTAAATAGAATGACGGTTCTGTCTCTCTACAATGTGAGTATCCTTTCTTATTAATGAAATAAAGAGTACTTTTTTTACAGGATCCTAGTCAGTTATTGAGTACCCCTGAAATTACCAGCTTAGATCCAAACGTCAACCAAGTCAATCAAAATATACCAACCTGGCTGGACCTAAAACGAAACCTTAGGATATTTAAGAATAACAAACATCCAAGCCCGCATTCAATATAAGTAGCACATCCCTAACCACCAAAGCCAGTTATAATTACAGTCACATGGAAAGAAACCTACAAGAAAATATTTGAGTATGAATTTATCTTTTCAGCAATATATGGGAAAAATACGGGTCACTCCTCCGGTTGTTATTGGGTACTTTAAGTAATACGGGTAACAGTAGAAAGGGTAGTGCACCGACCGGGTAAAAATGCAAGCAGGTTTCTCAACTACACAAGAAGGGTCGTTTTATGATGGCGGTGGTGATCTTATCGTTGAAGGATGAAACGTGACACAAACATAGTGATAAGTTATGTTATTTTATGAAGTACTGAGTTTGGGATCCCGTGTGCTTTTATATTTTATTTATCATCGCTCATACTTTACAGTTTTGACAACCAGCCAGCCCCAGATACCTTCACTTCTTTATTTAGCTGTTTATTGGTATTGATGAAGCGGTTCGGAGAAAGTTGGGCTGTTGGCTAAGGGAGAAAGTACATGACAATATTTAACAACAAAATCGGTCATATCATCATATCCTCACGTCTAAGTCTTACTATACTAAAGTCGGGCCACTACTTATCTTAGAAAATAACTTTTTAAAGGGGAGAAAATAACGTATGTCCCCAAATAATTTCCTTGGGGGAATTATTTCATAGTACTTTCTCCTACCCGGTTTTACTTTACGGAGAGACTCCGTCTCATGATTAATCTACAAACTGCAACCAGGTCTGTGTGAGTTTTAGGGAATTTTCGCAAGGAAATTTACCCATGCCGTTATAGATACATACCGGGGAATTATTAAAAAGGGGGGATTTATCCCCATACATACATGTTAGAGGTACCCTAAGTAATGCATTTAGTCTGCCAAAATAAAAAACAGCTAAGTGAGTTGTGAACTCAAAAGTGGAGCAAGTGTTGACTTTATCGAGAAAGTAGATATCCCATGCGGAGTATCTGGCTCACCTACTTCCGCCCTGCCTGGCTAAAGATAAATGACAAGAAGGAAATGATTTACAACTTTTTCCAGTTTACTCTAAGGTCATTTTTATTCAGGACGAGGATGCAACCAGGAGGGATTCATTCATATCTTACAAGATAAACCTTTAGAAAATACCCGCATAGAGAGAAAGTCAAGACACACAAAATGTTAAAGGGAATCCAGACAAATATATGAAGAAAGCAGACCAACAACTTTTATGAATTTATGAAGTGATCCACTTTCAGCAGCAGCTGCCGCTGCTGCTGTACATTTTTACTTCATCGTAAAGAAATACACACTCCAGAATATAAAATTTGTAGAAATGTAAGGTAAAAATAAGGGACAAAATCAGATCCAGGTTAAAGAAATACGGAATACTCTTGAAATTGTTTAATACTCCGTCACTCCTTAGCCTTATTAAAGCTTCAGAGATCAGAGACTTTTTAAGTTATCCTTGTAATTTCCGGTGAACTATTCACCCTTTTTTCACCCTCACTCGCTAAATCTAACCCATCCAGTTTTTTCTTTTTAAAAACATCCACTTATCTTCCCTTTTTTCCTTTCTACTCATTATCATTGTATTTCCGCTAATATGATAGCTTTTTAGGAAGAAATTGAGGAATTCAACTTTTAAAAAACATGAAGTATTACTGATTTTTATTCCTTTCTTCGCACCTTATGTATTTCTTTGTAGGTATGTTTTGTGGCGTGGATGACAAATGAGCAGGATATAAATTGGCCTAGGTATATTTCTGAGACTGCTTTAGACTCCAAACTTTGAAGACGTTTCATGCTTAAGTGGATTTATACCATAATTGAATCAGACTACAAATGAATTATGCTACCCTTAACTAATTAATTATAGAGAGGAAATTAAAAACCTCCGAGTACAGCTGGCAGAGCCCATTCTAGCCATATTTTATAGCCGTCTCTCTTTTTTGAACAAATTTATATGTTTTGTGTCAGTTTTTGTTTTTCAATGTGGGGGTCACTCCCAATTCCCCTCCCATCTTTTTGTGCTTTTGATGGACAATTTTAAAAACATTTCCGACTACTTAATCCCTTGATGGGGTTTTTTGACCCCCACGGGTATTTACTATCGACTTGGGTCAAACTATTTATATTTTTGTGATTTTGGTAGAAAAGTAGAAAAATACTTTTCAGAATATTTAATTACCCGGTGAGGTTTTTTGACCCCCACGGGTCGTCTGGTAGACCGATTTGACTCATCTTCGAACTTAGACTGAGATATGTTCTTCTAACCCACCATGCCAAATTTGGATGTTCTAACATCATTTGTTCAAGAGTTATCGTGTTGCCAGACGGACGGACGGACGGACACGGCAATCCCTATAGCCCTAGAATGGGCTAAAACTAAAGCACATGGAAGTGGATGATAATTCCATGGCTGGGAATCCATCGAGGTCACAACGCATACATAATGCTCTACAATATTGGTGCAATTAGAGTTTGCCAAAGGAATATATTGTTGAGCAACCTAATTTTTTTTTAAAATGATTAAAATAGTCCTTGTTTGTATGTAACCCTCGGCAAAACGGAACTCTGTATAATGATTGGTTTTACCTGGTAAAAATAATAATCCTGCTTTACAAGGAAAGCAGAGAAAGAAGTAATAATAATACTTGATATGTAGATGTGTCTCTCTAGAAAGAGCTCATAACAGGTTTTTGCAAATACTCATCCCTTCTAGGATTAATCCGTACTTGCCTTGACTTTATTTTGGATGGGATGTCGTAATTAGATCAACTTCTAATTGGAATTGTGACAGAAACTTACCCTTACAGAAAGTTTCAAGAGGTAGTCAAGCAGTTATTAACATTCCTTGTGTGTGACTTTCTCTCCATGTTCTTCCTAACCCTTTTTATGCAAGGTAGTAAGTATAGAGTTAAATTCTGCAAACACGAGGTTTATTACTGCACCCACCCAAACATACATATGTTAGGTCTGTCTGGGACAAATATAATATGTTCACTGACATGAGTAACGAATCCAAGGGACCTTAGAGTCAAGTAGTAATGGCCATTTTGTGAATACTAATTTACAAAACTTAATTTAACGATGAAAGGGTCGTATTTAAATTAAGGAAATATTCCTCAAATAGTCACCCATTTGATTTACAGTGACTCTTGAACTGTAATCTCATTAAAATAATACGGCCGTAATAAACCGTGCTCAGTTTTGAAAAGTCTCAAAATTTCAATGACCACAGACTACCTTTTCCTCTAGCTAATTAAGTATCCCTCAACCCTGTTTATTATTGGGGGAGGCATTAACTTACAATCTACGTTAAAGATTATAAAGTATAGAAATGGTGGGTTGAGTTGTGGGTGTGGTTAGTTGTACTTTCACTGGTTGGGATGGAGAACAAGATGAGCATGAGAGTTAACAAGATTGAGGGTGAGACGTGAGGAGACTTCTTTAGATAATATCCACTTATACTAGGTAACTTCCTCAAATAGGAGGAGGATGCTTCAGAGTCACAGCAGAAGAGTCAGTCTCAGTCTCACTAAACTACAAATTCCTCTTTACTCCTTCACTTATCTACTTATCTGCTTCTATATCAGAGACAAAGTATCCCTTTATACGATTTTACCTACTCCACCACCACTCTTCCTTAAAACTACGTCTTTTATATAGGCACACTAAAATCGCCAACCTAATCTTCACTCAGTCAATCACTCTTCACTTGGTTGGTATAGTCTCCTACCATGAAATGAAGGCTTAAAAGCAGGCATTGCATTGTTAGTAAGGTTAAGTAGTAGTAGTAGTAGTAGTAGTAGTAGTATCAGTAGTAGTAGTAGTAGTAGTAGTAGTAGTATTAGTAGTAGTAGTGGTAGAAATAATACTAGTATTTAATTAGCATAATTAGTACATAGTAGCGGTAGTGGTATATCAAAATTTAACAGTATTCCTGTACCAGAAATCCTGCTAGGTATCCCAAATATTCCAGTAAAACTAGACGTTTTTGTTTCACAAAAATTCTAATAATAGTTAGCTAGCTAGTTTTGTCATGAATAGTTCCACTTATCCGGGAATACTTTCAGTTCCCTGTGAACCTTCTGTAAATAATTTCTTAAAAGGATCATCCCATGAAATCTTCAATTCAAAGTTATAGGTTTTTATCCCAGATCTAAGGAGATATCTGTGAGGAAAGAGACTGACTATTTGTCTTTCGGTTCTTTCTTATATGATGATTAGCTAGTCTCTAGTCCCACAGATATTCTACTTAAGGTCTCTACGTCAAAGTGAATAGAGGTTACACGACGGTAGTCTGAGGTATTCAAGGGTGAAGAATCAACTCAAGCTCATGAATTTCAGTCCAGTTAGTTTTGTGTGACTCAACTTATACAGCTCCTTTTACAAGGATCAAATCAGGATAAAAATAGTTACTACTTGGCACAATTTCTATTGATATATTATTATATTGCAGACCTTTGGCGTGCATTAAGTCCTCTTGAATGAATCCCTTAGATTAAATCATAACTAGTAGTAACCGTACCGTACCGTACCGTACCGTACAAGAAAGTGATACTTATTTTTATGGCACGCTAACTTATTAATTACTACCAACTCACATTTTCTGTATGAATAAATATAAAGTAACTGCGAGATGAAAGGCATGAATAGGGAATTATTTACTGATTATTTTTATGAATAAAATGAATCACAGATCTTAAAAAAATCACTGGGTTGGAAAACCCAAACAGACTATACCTATTTAAGACCTTTACCTTGGCAGAGATCAATAATCTCGTTGACCAAACTGCGATGAAGTACCTAAGCAATGATCCAAAGATACTCCTGATATCCTCTCAACTCCGATAAGAGGAAATGTTAAAGTTGGCCAATGATAAGGATGCGGAATGAGCCTTTGTTCAATGCTAAACTGGCCTGAGATTTGAGATGATGAATCGTAATGAAAAGTCTCCAAAGTCAAAGTAAAGGGACAGTTTAGCAGCGCCCTATGCATGCTTTGATGACAGAGGCTAAAAAGTGTGACCTATGCCAGAGAGGCCTGTCCCTATTCTCTTAATAACTGTATAACTCGCCCTGGATGGAATGATAACTTCTTATTTTGTTGAAAACTGTATTTAGGATGAGGAGGAGTTGCCATTTATTTATTTGTATTCGGCCATATAAGTAGTAAATCCAAGATTGTTTGTGTCCCTCCAACCAATAATTAAATCTTTAATGTGTAGTTGAATTAGGTTTTGACAACGTTAATAAAGGGAAATCTACCGTATCAAACCGCTATATATTTATTGCTACTCCAGATATATAGGTACTTGGGGTAGCTTTTGTTTTCTTAATTTATTGAAATGCTATCGATGATACATTCCACGACACTACTATCTAGAATACTGCCTGAATTTCCGCACATATAGACATCTGAGTAAAGCTGACCTCGACGGGTAGATCGTCATTTACAGTTCTCCCATATTGATCGACCTTTGACCTTAGACTCCAAAGCATTATAAACAGTCCTTACTTTCCCAAGGATTGGGAGTTTCTGACCTTCATTGAAGGATTTACTCATATTGGATAAAATTAGGAGATTTAGATCTAATTTGGGGTTGATTCTTGATTGCGTCCGTTAGGAATGTTCATATCTGAGTTACCAAAAATAAATACAGTTAAAAAGACCTTGATCCTGACTGACCATGTTAGAGATTTCTTAGTTAATAAAAAGAGGAAATGGTGGACCGAAGGGTGGACGAATGATACGGTCTACAGGAATATATTTGGAAGGGAACAATGATCCTAATCTCCTCTAACGTAATGCAATAATTCGGGTAAAGTCATAAAAAATCCTACAGAGGAAATACGAACGAAATAGGAAATTAATACTTGCTTGTCCAATAAATCCCCACTAGCTTTGTGATTATCGCTAAACTCCTTCCATCCCCCGGGGGAATTATTTAGCCTGAAGTGTAGGCAATTATTTAGGAAAATGTTAAAAAATATCTGAAAATTATTGCACAGAACTAGATATTTCTTCAGGATATTTTTACAACCTACCTCTACTTCTTTAAAGAAACTATCAACCTCATGAAAATAAACTAGAATACTAGGAATATTTTAAACCGGGGAATTACCTTATCCAGCCTTCGATAAGCCTGTTAAACAACTACCCGGGGAACTATTACAGAAATGAGTTTTATTTCTAGGAATAACCCTAACTAAAGTAAGTAAGGATAGGAATGATAGACAAGTGGAATGTAAATAGTAGACCTTTACTTTCTCCCTACCAAAAGGGAAATACATAGAAGGAGATGTGTAATAAAGCTGTAAAAAAAAGTACCACTCGTTTGGAAAGTAGATACTTGGGAAAGGCGAGGTTAAATAAAGCATCATTCCTCCCAACCAACGTCTGTTTTATATTCTTAGATATGTTTTGTATTGTTGTAGTTTTTTTTGTAAGTAAAAATGAATGTGTATGGCTCTATCTTTTATTTAATACAAGACTAAGCTGGAGTTCCTCATAAGATTAATAATATTATGGAGAGAAATGTCAATAAGTTCTCCGGAACAATTTCTACGATGGATTTTCTACAGAATAAGTCAAGAGGGAATAAAAAAGGATTCTTTCCAGATGATAAGGCAGTAGAATCCAACTTTAGTCAGTTATCTTCCATCTCATAACCTCTTCTTCCTTGCTTCAACAACCGTTCAAAGAAATTAGAACAATAGTCAGGCTAAAGGTGGGACGGCAGTTTTTACTGGGCAAACTTTGACCCTAGTTTTAATTCCCCCTATAAATTATAATTCCCCATCCCCATACCTTTCTATCTTATCAATTAAAACTCAATTAAGTCTTACTCTAGATAAGCCAGGCGTTCCTCTATTTTTTACTTTGAAGTAATAATTCCCCCGAGGAATTAAAATCCAATAGCTCCCCCGAAGGAGTAACACTAACCTCTATTTTTTTAAGTCTGGGGAATTATATCAGAAATTAAATAAAGACTAAGAAGATGGACTGCCGTTTTCCACGGCTGCTTAAGATCCTCTTGGATGACGCGGATGACGTCACGAAATATCGAGTTTGGGGCCAAGTGAGAATCACGCCTACGTCGGTTCTTATGGGCGAA
>JAQFZX010002214.1:0-20812 GCA_034682405.1 Hydroisotoma schaefferi | reverse complement strand
CAGTTTTGTTAATTGTACTACAGTTTTGTTAAATGTACTGCAGTTTTGTTAATTGTACTGCAGTTTTGTAAACTGTATTGCAACTTTGGTGTCGTCTTTACGGCCCGGTAGAAATGAGAGGCTAAAAAGGTATAAAACTCTCACTCAGATTCTGAGAAATTGGCTGCCAATTTTTTTTTTCGATGGAGGATGTTGATATTAAATATCCAAAACAAACTTCATCAATCTTTCTTTAATTAATCGAGTGAGGATGAGGAAAAGGTTGAAACTATGAAGCTTAAACAATCCCTTTTTCCAGTAAGGGAAACGCCTCCAAGGTTAGGTGATTTATTCGGGTATTAGAATATGTTGAATTTGTTATGTTGAATTAAAATGTAAATTTAAACCGAAATTCGGGACAGGAATTGGGATGGATCCGACCGGCCGGTACCTAACCAACCCTTTTTTCTTCTCCAGTTCCAGTGTATGTAGGAAAAAAGAAGTATATAGAAATAGAAGAATCTCCAGATAGAAGAAACTGAACCAGCTCCCCTCCCTATTTCACTACGCAAGGTCACGCTATTTTATTTAAGACATCTCTTCTTGTGTGTTAAAACCGTGAGAAATACAATAGATGCAATGAATGACTAGTTAGTCCATCCTTTTGGAGATATTTGGGATTTTTAAGATGTTCCTCCTATACACCGCCCTCGGCAATTATGCCGCACGCACGCCTATGTTAAAAGGGCCATGTTAAATATGCTTCAATCAAACCATCTTTTTATGCGGATGTATAACACGCGGTGTCTGGGCGAGGAGTTAGGGTAAGTAAAGTAAGAATGGTTCTGGAAGGGAGCACTTTAAGCAAAAAATATGCTTCTTTTTCGCGAAACAAGTTTTTCCAATTTGGTAAGAGCCTTTTTATTCCTGGAGTAATCTGCTTGGCTTTGGCTAGGCTGCTGTAGCATAAACCTTGGTTGATGGACAAATTGAGACAGAACGTCTTTTGTTTGAGACAAAAGAACTCGTAAAAGCGTCTTTGTTGCTTGACTATGCCTGGGGTTTTGAGAATTTATGGAATGGATGGATATGAAATGGAATGGCCTATTAAATAAAATAGATGAATGCATGGAAGTTATTAAGTGCATGTACCGTATTTCCTCGAATAGTGTCCTCCTGCTAATAGTTTCCCCTTTCCCTTTAGTTACTATTTATAACCCCATTAAGCCTCATTTAATTGTATTTTAAATGTGACCCTTAAAAATGGAAAAAATCAATAAGCTCCGTACGCTATTTGAGGATGTACGGTATATGCCCATTACAATTAATAGTTTGACCTTTTTTTAAATGTAAATTACTTACCGTATGTCCTTGAACAGTGGCCTCCCGCGAATAGTGGCCCCCCTTAATTACTATTAATCCCCCCATAAGCCCCCAAAAAACTGAAAAATTAATTAGTAGTTCGGGCCGCTATTCGACGATATACGGTACTTGTCAGGAGATTAGCCTGGTAGCCTTTCTTACTTTATGGTGGCTTGAATTATTAAAACTAGGGGCCTTTTTATACAGAAGGCAAGATCCGGGATCCTTTATCTGCTCTCCAGTTGCTAGTGTTTGCTTACTAAGTAATAATTGAAATGAGATCCACTGATCCACAGCTTCAATATAGTAATTAAAATTAAATGCTTGAGAGTTGCAAGTACTGGGACTGTCACTGTACTTTCCAGCTTTGATAGGAAGGGTCAGGAAGGTCAGTAGATTTTAGATTAGATTCGAGACCGCACCGGCCTCGTCTCGTCCGAGTCCTGGTAGCAATTACCGATTTAATTTTGTAAGCTTTAGTTTTTATCGTAATATGTTTGATAGCTGAAAAAGAGGATGGGCTGATGCATTTCATATTCAAACTAAACCAAGTAATAAACTTAAATGCTTTTGGGTTTAACACTTTTTACAGTGGGGTGGACAACTGGACGGTAATAGAACTCGGTTCATATATTTCGATAGGGTCATTTGTACCAGAGATAACTTTAATCAAGCAAAGTATGCTTTTGAGAAAGACTGAAAATGGGATCTGTCTGCATCTGAGTAAAATATCGGGGAGGCTTACGTGAGTGTGTAGTTAAAAAGCCAGCTCATTTTAACTCGGGGTTTTATACTCATTAAATCATAATCATCGTTTACATTAAAGTAATAAGCTATTTTCTGGACGGGACTATCTGCTTGGACGGATGTTTCTATCAGGTCGGGTTTATGACCATTTAATATGCATGCTTTCGTTACACGTTCTGAAGCATAACCACCATTTGGGTACAATCGCAACCACCAGTATAGCCTAACTTAACGGTTGAACTTTCATCGAAGATGATTAGTAACAGTTTAGTTGAGTTGGATTTAGTCTGTTTGCCTGGTGAAGTATTGATAAAAATTATCAATCACTTTTCCAAATTAATTTCTTACACAGAACTGATACTTTGGTACTTGGTACGATATATTGTACTCATCTGTCATCTACCCGGCCTAATGACATTCAGTTTTATATATTTAATCTTAAATCCATGCTCAATCTCAGGCGTTCGTTTCGTTTTCTTTGTATAGCTTTTTATAGCAATGTAATGGCGTATAAATGAGTGTTAAAGGTAATAAAATATTCGATGGACACCCAATACTGCTTTCAAAAAACATCAGTCCAAGATCCTCCTTAGATCACTAATGCGACAAAAGATTAAAATGTGTCGAAAAAACTATTATTATTAGCAATCTCTCGTTAAATATCATTTCAAACCTTACTATATCATTCGTGGACCTTGATCGCTTGTTCATTTGATAAAAAACTTGCATTCGGCACGCGTAATATTTCCATATTTACACGTTTTGTTCTCCTGTGCTGTAATAAACACTTTTATTAATTATCACTAACCGTAGCAAAGAAATTTCAAATTTAGAACACACTCTTCAAGCATCTTTGAAGAATTTAAGTTCCACAATTATTACAAGTTAAAAATATTTAAAAGCAGTAGTGGTCATTATAGTACGAATATGTAAAAGTATTTTGGATTAAAACTATGTGGGATTAAAATTTTCTCTCATAAATCTCTATTTACAATTGATTTATATCAAGACTCTTAGCATCGATGCCAATATGACATTTGGCTAAAAAGCTTTTGGACTTGTTCACACTTTCTAGCAAGATTAATGATACTTTTTAAGCCAAAATGGCGTGGGTAGGTCGTAGGTTGGAGGCATTGCTTCTTTATCGCTGAATTTTTTTGATGAATTAGATTTGATACTACTATCCATAGGGCTGTTTCTAATCTTCTTCTTCGGTATCCAATTTTGGTGGTCCAAACGAAGACAAGGGAAGTCAACAAATCGATTATTCATCGGATCATGTTTGCCATCTCTGTGACCACCTATCGGTTTATCAACAAAGACCTCGGAAACTTTCAAATTTTGAAGTTCTATGTTTTTTGACTCCAGAACTTTCTTTGGCTTGAGCCATTTTGTGAGGTCATTGATATCTTTATCTTGGGCTTGGTTCACTATGCAAACAATGCTGGAGTCCGTGTCTGTGCCTTCAGGGTTCTGAGCAATCTCGTCAAATGATAATACCTGAGCAGCATTTTCCTGTACAAAAATGGAACGCATATGCTTGATTATGCTGTAAAAAGCAAATGGGGACTTCATATTTTAGTAAGTAGCCCTTACCTTGTCGTCGCATCTTTCAAAATCATCGTCCACAGAAATTAATTCGAACTCTTCAGTTTCTGGACACACTTGCGTGTTTATGTAACTGAGCCACTCTTCACAGTGCGAGCCCGCAAATCCTAACTGTACAGAAAAAGGCTCCTTATTTCTAGTTACTCTTTATACAATACTACCCAATTGAACTGGTAGGTCATAATCATTGAACCACCTACCTTTGCGTCTTTAGGGTCGGCTGGCAGAAGAAGGCCACCGATCGAAGAATAGTTATTGACGAATGACTGAGGTAATTTTGGCTGCCTACTCATAGATACGACTGAAGTCGGTCCAGCAGATACGGATTTATGGCTCATACCATCTTGGAAGTTTTTGCCATCACAATAATCCACAAATCTACAAATTTGATGAACATACTTTAATTTAATGTCCACACAACGTTACCAAAACCTTTAATAAACCCGTTATTGTACCTCGGTGGCATCGATGCGGAAGTTCCCATTTCAATCAAACCTTTTAAACCCTTCGCATTTACTGTCCCCCAGAGCATAATATCTTTCTCCAAAGCAGACCCATCAACTTGTACTTCTAATGCAGATGGTGTACTGCAGTTTTTCATCCTAGAACAAAAATCAAATTTAAAATTTCTCTCTCCCATACAAAATATTTACTGTAAACTTATATTGTACCAGGAAAGGTCAGGAATGTGTAAATTCAACAGCTGAGTATGGTCGAAAGAATCAATGTTGGAAAGGGTACTCTGTAAACTTCCCAATGAAATGTAGGTGGCACGAACAGTTTCCTAAAATCAGCAACTAAGTTATACCACGCTTTAAACCCCGTCAAGTAAAATCAGTTAGTTAAAAACAAACTTACTTGCAACGAATTGATTTGAGTATGACACAGTAAATCTATCTGCCGATTAACCTCCTGCTTCCGACTAGCCAATAACTGATGTATGGAATTAACAGCGTCCTGTACTTCACCCTTAGCCTACAAAAAATCAAACGTAGGTTTCAAGTACGTCAAAGTAGAATACAAAATCCAAGAAAGCTGAGTAAAGTAACCGGCATAATAATAATTAATTAACCATCCACCAAGCCATACCTTGAGTGAATTCATTTCCACATTTTGAACCGCTCCACGAAGGTCTCCAAGCATTTCCTGAGCCGCTACGATCTTCTTATGCAGATCCGCCTCAAGATTAACCTTCAGATTATTCCTGCTGTTAACCATCTTCTTATCCAACGTCCACAAACGGTTGACCCAAACAAAACCTAAAAAAACCCAAAATTACCTTTTAAATCCCCCTTTAATCAACCACAAATAAACTCGTTCTTATCTACCAACCAAACAACCAGTAACTGATAACCACTAAAGCTTGACTTCTCTACCTACACTACAACTACAACTAAACCCTCTTATCCTCATACACTAAATGTTCGCAATCCATAAAAAAAACTTACCCACCACCCCTAGACATTTTTACGCCTAAACCAACACACTTATCGGCATTTCATAACGATAACCATGATTAGATTTACATTTACATGCAAGTAAAAAGTAAATAATACCTGCTCAAAACTGCTTATCTTTACGGTTTCTCCGGTTGCAAAAATGAACCCAGGGAAGTTTACACTTTTGTGCAGACAAGAGATTTTTAAAGGTCCAATCCCACCTGCGGCCAGTCACCTACTAAAAACTAAACTAAAGTAAAAGTTGGAGTAAATTGTGTTTTGTGTTGCCTATTGTCGGACAACACGTCTCATTCCCTCATCTCCCTCAATAGTAAAAGAGAGACCAGAATAGAATGGGAAAAGCCTACGTGACTTTCAACCGTTCTGTCATGGATCTTGTATAATATAGCTGCATGTGCATATGCTCTAAATGACTCTAAATCCGCCCAGAAATAAACTATAAACGTGCACTTTTAACCTAACTTTACCTTTACATTAAGATGAATTAGCTGCAGCTAGTTGGTAGGTCAAAATCTGCTTAGTTCCGAGCGTTAATTTAATCTAAATTAAATGTGCTAAAATGATTCATTAATTCATAGATAAAATGGATTAAGGATTTATTGTAAAGTCCATGCATAAATAGCCACAGGAGTAATGGGGCTGGGGATTAATATAATGTTACGTAACGTAATGCAAAAAATGCAATGCAAAAATTTAAAGTCAAGGTTAGATCAATTTTTAGCATTTTAACTGAACTTATATGCTATTATGTCCGAACTATAAATGCTTGTTTAGTTCGGTTAGTTAGTGTGATTTATCAAATTTGACGTACTGCATTTATGATTGTTTGTTTAACAGGCCCTGGCCCAGAGGCCATGCAGTAAGTTAGTTTAGGCTTAAAAATTCTGAGAAATGAAATACATATTATGCAACAGGTTTAAGGGTAACTATGTTGTGTAGTTTGCTGTATTAATCCGTGAGACACTAATTAAACATATGCAAATAAGCCATTTCAGGATCTTGCCGTTCGCTGCAAAAGGAAAGCCTTCTTCAGGAAGGATAAAGATAATAATGTGATAGTTGCAGAAATGCCTTTGTTTATAGGTAATTAGCAATAGTATGCAAAGGTTATTTAAGGACAGAGGCTATTGTTTGAGAGATGAAATCAACGAACAACTACTGCCAGAGTCTTTCAAGACCTAAATACTTGGTGGATAAGGCCTTATGGATGGGGATACGTATTTCCGGAAATTACTCCCCCCCCCCCCGGAATAACTCCCCCCTGCAAATGACCCTATTGAAAAATAACTCCCCTCCCCTTAATTACTCCCCCCAATCCTTTTTTCCATAACCTCATAATTAAGCTCAGAAATTAGATTTTTGTCTCGAAGGGCTTGAGAAAGCAATTGAAACGGTCACTGTACTTTATTTTTTATGCGTTGAATTGTTTCCTGTTTTTAATTCAATAAAATTTCATAAATAATTAAAATTAGGTAAACGGATGCTCAGTTTACGTTGGCTGCCCTTTACCTGAACAACGGGACGAAGGATTAATTATACATTTTTTGTATCAAACATATTTTTTATTCATTGTTAGATGAATTATTATTTTTAGACGGATTTAAATTATGAAAAAACGATAACTGATTGCACTTTTTCAAACAATTGAAATCACAATTTCACAGCCTCTATTCCAATTAGTGCAGTATGACACACCTACAAAAAATACAATTTGTCTTCCCCATTTGACCACTTTTTTAAGTGCCCTTACACAGTTAGTCGCTTATCTGTTAAACTATTTGTAAACATTGTAATTGTAAATACATGGATGTGCCTCGACTACTCATGTCAAGCAGAGATTATAGGGAAAAAACTGGTTGGAATTCTACATTTTTTTAACAGGGATGAATGTACATGTTTGCATGTAAAATTAAACATGATTATTAAAACTGGAGCTCCAGTTGACCTCTTATCTGTACCACGCGCACAGACAAGAACAAATATCGAGGTTTTAATCTATTGCTCGTTTCCGGAGTGAACATCTTTTAACAATGCTTACTTATCGTTGGAATATGAACTTATTGAAATCCTTATTACTACTACAGTATTTAGTCACCCAAATATCGTGGCTTTTTTCATAGCCTAAAGTAAGCCAATTCATGGCAAGGACAATCGAGTTCATAATTAATTATGATATATAGTCATTCGCGAGCTGTGGGCTGGCCGAGTCTGCTCCTCCTCGTACCTTTGAGAACATTTAACCACAAAGACATTTTATTTCTCCAATTGTAAACGTATTACATGTAAAAGTCATAGTAAAACAATTAAAAGAGAAATACAATTTTACGTAGGGGTAGTTTTAGTTATATAACTTTAAAATCATGAATTACTCAATCTAATCGATCTTTCATAACAACATTGAACTTTTTGGGTATTTGAAGGAAACCGATTTGAGGCTCAAAATCAAGTTTAGGATTGTTTGGATCTGGTAGAACTTGGAATCGTTGAAAGATACTTGTAATAAACAAAAATATCGTGTCTCTGGCCAAAGGCTCTCCAAGGCATTGGCGTTTCCCCATTTGAAAGGCTACAAGAGCTTCATGTTTCTTAGCTTTACCATCTTCCCCAATGAATCGTTCGGGTCGAAAGTTTTCAGGGTCGCCCCAAATTTTAGGATTGTTATGCACAGAGTACAAGTTTGGAATAATCCAAGAACCCTTGGGAATATGATAACCATTTATCTCCTTGTCTTCAAATGATCGATGAAAAACCCCAATAGGGACTAGGGAGGAATAGCGTAAGATTTCCATAATGATCGCTTCAGTATAAGGCATCCTAAAAGGAATATAAATCATCAGTTTACAGATGTAACTCTTATGCAGTTTAGCTTAGAGAAGTAGTGGTTATCTTTACTGAGGTCTATCTGCTAGTGTTGGTGGACGGGATGTCCCTACAACTTTATCAATCTCTTGATGCAATTTTTCTTGAATGGTTGGATGAGCTGTTAGATATAAAATTCCCCAGCCAAGTGTATTCGAAGTTGTTTCTGATCCAGCTTGAAACAAATCACCCACCGTTGCAGCTAGGTTTACATCTATTTCCGATAAATTTGTTATTTGCTAAAAAACACCCTTATATCGATCGGAAACACGGTCGGAACCGAAAGTACAACGCGTAACAACTTACACCCTTTTTCTTTAAAGAAACTTGAGTCGGGATTGTCTGTCTTTTCAATCTCGTTAATGTAGTTGTCGACAAAGTGCCGGACATGACCATCAGAATATGTGTCCTTAGCCTCTTGCACTGTCTTTTCAAAGAAAGACCACATGTTATTTACCACTTTCTCTACTCTTGTCCATCCCGATAGTTCAGGAATGATGTGCCGTATCCAGGGTGCAAACAATAGAAAGCCTCCGTCTTTTTGAATTTGATTGAACGTTCTAATTTAAGAAAATGGATTATTTATGTAGCAGCTTATTATCTTAGATTGTTGGTCATAAGAGTTCCAAGTTTTAAACAGCTTGGAATTTCCAAACATTTGGTAATAATGTGGTATTTACGCCCTCAGGTCAACCCAACATGTATGGATGTATTTGCCTTTTAAAACTTACTCATTAGCCGTATCCAGCATATTTGTCAATTTAGGATCATCTTGAGAGAATCGTTTACCGTTCATGATAGCCCACAAAGAATTTAATACTGCTAAGCTAAATTTCCGGTTCACAGAAACAAGTTGACCTTCCTCTCTTTTGAACCAATCTATAATTTCCTTAACTTCGTCCATAATTAAATTTTCCATATGATTTTTTCCGAAACCAAAGTCCCTTAAGTGTCTCAAAGTAAAACGACGCTGCATTTCCCAATTCTCACCCTCAGAATTGATCACGCCTGATTAAATAAAGTTTATGAAGATAATGCACGGCCATAATTGTTGGCCTTGGCTGTGCCAATTTGTCAAATAAACTACATACCATTTGGTCCTTTGGATAGACCAACAAACAACTCGTTTTGTGGTCTCCCACTGAAGACAGGATCGGAAAATACCTCTTTCATCAGTTTGTAATCATCGATGACGACGACCCTGCAATTGATGACAATGCAAACGTTATAAACCGAGGATTAAGTTCAAGATGTCTGGTATTATAATTCCAGGATAGTTTAAGCTTACGTCTCTAAACCAAGTTGTAACTTAAACATAGGACCGTATTTTTTAGCCCATTTCATAAAAGTCAAATGCGATCGCGTTCCAAGTTGTAAAATGTTGCCAATAATTGGCAAGGAGAACGGCCCTGAATTAATGTTTTTGAGTTAGTTATGCATGACCCTATTTTTAAATTTTATGATCAATTATCTCAAACCTGGCGGAAGCCGCTTGTCATTTTTCGCAAAATATTTATAAATTGCAACTAAGACGCCAATTACAATCAAGAAGCTTATAACCGACATATTGCGATCAGGACAGGTTCCTGGAAAATTAATTTCTCTCAAACTCTTGAATCTATCTGTATTTACACTGACCAAATTCAACGATTGGGTCTGATGAAATGATTAATGTGTATTTATTTATCATCGTTTTATAAGGTCTGACAGGTCACAAGCATACTCACATGATTTAAAAAATAAATCTAATCTCATGTCTTATTGGAAGAGGCATTCTGTTGGTACATATACTTGTCATTACATTGTTTGCAGATAGTGGGGATTGATTTTAATCACAGTCATTACTCACTCACTAACCATCACATGATAGTGAACCCCTTTACCTTTAGATAATTTAACAGTGTAAATTATTGGGATTTGAGAATGGTATCATTAAATTACATTGGTTTGTTAGCAGAAGTCCACCGTCTAAAATTAAATGAAACTCAAATTATAAACATTATACTTCCTTATAAATTAAATCCAGTTGACTGTCGGTTACGGATGTGTGTGTCTGTCTGTCCGTCTCTCCATATATCTATGACCGCCATGGATTTTCAAGCGAGTTGTACGATTTACTTAGACATGCTATACGTCATTTTAAAGGGGATGTCAAGTGAGAGCTTTAATCGATAAGCCAAAGTGACGTAGACCATCAGGGGGATTGATAAGGGGTACCTTCTGTAGAGGGTCGGGTACAATGATGACTTTGATGACTCACGTTTAGTGCAGGCAGAGTACATTGATGTTTTCAGCTGCGGTTGGCTTACATGCACTTATGGAATAGAGGCTATTGTGTCACACGAAAATGCAGTTAAAACGTGAACGAATGCAGTACAAACTAAACATCCTGCATCTCAGTTGTAGCAGGGTGAAGGGCTTTATTCGTTAAAGTTCCGCCACTTGTTACAACAATGCTATTTATAACATGGGCTTATCCGCCTAACTCAAATGAAGGATTGCATTATTTTATGTTTTATCATTTTTTAGTAAAGTAGGTTGACGTCAGTACGGATTTTGGTGGATAATTACTATAATATGGTTGGTATAACGTCAGAGGGATCATGGAAGGCTTGAATTCTGAAAAGATTACTACCGTGACCGTGTTGCAACGATTAGAGCTAGAACCTAGCTACGTGTTGCGTAAGTACACAAGTCTTCCACTTGCTGTTTCCCATTGAATTATTCATCGTTCTGTGGGAAAAAGCAGCCTATGTTATGTTATATCAGAACATTTTGACTTTCGTATCGTCCTCGTCGGTATCGAAGCTGGAATTGACAGAAAGTTCTGTCCAAAAACGATGTTGGATGTGGTGTAAATGCATCTTTTTAGAAAGTTTAACTTAATATGCTTTGCTTCATAGTCACATCACAAAATTAGATGAATCGTTTCAGTTTTTATAAAGACGAAATTTTTATTAGCAGTAAACTACATTATTATACTGTTTCACAGAACAATATCGGGGTATTAATAAGGACCGAATACACAAAACTAATTATGCTGTTCTTACTACTTTGATTAAAGCAATTTGGTAGACAGTAATAAAGGATACAATTCCGAACCCGGATACCGACTACGGTTAAAATTTTAACAATTTATAGGCCAATCGTTCAATCTTTCCCGTCTAAAAATGTCATTTTACTGTACATAATTAAATTAATACATGAATACATGAGAGTTTCTTGAAATACGCTACTACTATTTGTATTCCCTATTCTTGTTCATTTGACAATAACTTGACCTTTATACTGCCATTGTTCACAACATTTAAATGATTTAAGGTCAATTGCAAGCGCATACAGCTTATCTTATCAGAATAAACATCCATTGAAATGATTATAAAGTAAAAGTTTATCCCTGGACGTTAAAAATTAAAATTTCTCAATTAAAAGGTAGATAGTATATAGTAGATAGTTGATTGGATATTGATAGTTGAGTAAATAATGGTGCATGTTCAAAGTTTTATATACTGAAAACTGAAATGCTTTAAAATTGTTGTATTTTTGAGAGATTCTACATTCTAAACTAAAATCCATCATCCCATAGTCTTCCTTCACTACAAAAAATATCGATCGCAATTTCGCAAATACCATAGGTGTTAATTTTGTGGGCTTTTATGTGAAAATGTTGAGAAACATTTGGTCCAGCCCACGGCCCAAAGCCATCAGAAAGGAGCAATTCCCATTTTTTATTCTAAATCGAACACACTGCCTGATACTAATGAAGTTTTTGGTATCTTTAGCAAACTTTTATCATCAACCTTTATGAGCCTGCTCTGCTCTGCAACAGGAGGTCCGGCGACAGAAGGTACAGAACGACAGCAGGTGGGGCGACAGGAGATCCAGAACGACATGAGGTCAAGCGACAGGAGGTCCAATTTAACGACCTCAGAGGAAAGTGTACGATACTTGGAATACGATATTTTATTTATTGACCCGCTGCGGTGGTAGGTTATCTTAACAACAGAAGTATTTTCAAGTATGGCATGCTACTAATCGAAAGCTAGTGGAATCATTTTTTACCTAGTGGCAAGTTTGTGATGCATAATATACGACCATGTATTGGAATGGAGTGTGATTAAATCAGCACAACTTGCCATGCCACAGAGGTAAAAAATGATTCCACTAGATTCGGATTTTAGTAGCATGCCATACTTGCAAATACCTCTTTTGTTATAAGCTAACACCGCACCGGGTCACTAAATAAAATACCATATTCCAAGTATCGTACACTTTCCTCCGAGCTCGTTAAATTGGACCTCCTGTCGCTGGACCTGCTGTCGTTCAGTACCTCCGATTGCTGGACCTCCTGTCGCCGGACCCCGTGACACGCTTCCAACGTTTAAACAACCTTAAGATAGATGTACGCAATCATTCAATCCATACTGAAGAAGGTACGGCCAGGATCAATATAAAGGTTTCTCATAATTACTGAAGCTATAAACTCCGATATGACAAAACAAAGGTTACAATAAACGGTGAACGTTTGCCAATAATTATGGGATGGGAACCCAAACCCAACCACAAGTACCGTCTGTTTAATTCTGGGTAATAGGAAAGAAAGTGCCTAATCTGAATGTTCTTTTAATTCTTCGGTACATATCGTTGGTGAAAGTATTTTCTACAAGCTACTGTTTATATAGGTGGTCTACAGTTTATGCCTATGTGATGCCTCTTTGAGCTTCGTCATCGCCGTATGGGGATTTGGGGATTAGAAATTAAATTGTAATTATACTTACTTATCTAAGTACATCGTCCTTAAGTTACTTTTAAATCGAGTTAGCTTTTACGGCGTATTTTATACAATAGGATTTAATACATTTAAGGTCCGTTTTGATCTAGTTAATAAACCGCTAATATGAGTTACAATGTTATAATTAAATCATGGCATGAAACTAGACTAGAAACTTCAGTTATCAGTCGAATATTACTACTAATAAGCTATATTGTATGATAACCTTGACAGTAGTGGAGGAATTGGTAAACTATCAAATAATTTCCAAATACTTCACTGGTGAGTGGTACTGGATAATTTATTAAATTGGCTAACGAATTTTTTTTTTTAAATCGTCAATTTTTTTTTAGTAACAAAATAAAGGTACTCTATGTATGGCACATATTTGTGTAGCTCAACATAGACATATCGAGCATCTCTTCAGGTACAAAATTAACCAATAACTTTGTATCGTCATTCATCAACATTTCAATCCGATTTCGAACCGGACACTGTTTCTAAAACATTTGAACTAAGTAATCAAAGTATTCAATACAGCCGTCAGCCGAGCAAACTCTAGCTGCAGACTGAGAAATGTGTAAAATATTCAATCTAGTTGTGGAAGGAAAGCACAGAAAGGTAATTTAGAATACGGATCACTTGATGCCATCATCTCTGCATATTGGCAGACTCCGAACTACGCCTAAAAGTTCTAATAGTTAGCTTTTATTATATTATATTAATATAACTAATATTATATTACTTTAATCAAATGAATTGTTAGCAGAAAAAGGGTGGAGACACCTTAGAAATTTACTACTACTAAAAAGGAAACGACATGTATAAAAACCACACCAATGTCCACACCGTTCTGGGACCGTTGTGTTCTTATGGACTGCGAATTTAGCAATTAAAACTGTTAACCCATTGTACTAAATAAGTACTAAATACTGTCACACGCCTCTCATGTTCATAGAAATAAACATTACTTAACTTTATATATAAATATAGTGGGGGATATCGTCTGACAGCGTTCAACCTGTAACCATCTCGAGCTTCTTATTTTCTTGAGACAAACACACAATATAGTATGGCATAATCGCATAACATAGTAATAGATATATTCAAGTAAATTTAGAAAGATTGATAGTTGTGGTCATTAGAATAGGTACTCTTTCATACAGCATGATATAAATTATGTCACGTTCGGATGCTAGCTGGATATTGGACATTATAAGCTTGGGTTAAAGCCCATGTCACAGTTTGGACTGTTCTACACTTAACTTAAATTGGTTTTTAAACAGTCTCAGAAGAGAATAGTACACCGAATACAAATTGCGGATGAAGTAAGTTGGCCCATAGACAGACGCTGGTTTGGCTTTCTTCTAAAAGACTACCATATTGTAGGGTCCCCTGACTGGGAATTAACTACAACTACTCGGACACGGGATGCCAACATAGAATCTGTTCTTTTTGTTTGGATACCATGTCTGTCCAGTGGTCCAGTCCTTTTCCTCGAGCAAACATGAACGAACCCAGAACCAGACGGCCGGCACTTTGATCTAGAAAATCAAATCATATTCTTTCTGCTAGCATCACCTTATTTTTACTCGATTCATCCTACATACGATACTTCTCCAATACATCTATCCATCTCTACCTCCAATAGCATAAAAATAGGATGGTTAAGCGTTTTTGAAACCTGAAAGACTAGAAGACTAGAAGAAGAAAAGTAAGTTAGGACTCAGTTAGATGGAATGACGAAGACGGATCTACTAACGTAACACCTTTCTTCAGCAGAATATTATAAGAAGTAAGAAATGCAAGCAGGCTGCTACGTATACGTTATTTCCACGCAAGGCTGGCGAGTCTTGAATACACGGTAAATGTGAACAAAATGCACATTGAAACGGAAAAGGTAAAAAATATAATGATTATTTGACTCAATTTTGGCTCAAGGCCAGGTTTCTCAGGTTTCAGCTCAAGTTTTATTCCATCCTACAGACTTGTAAATCAAGCCTTTGAAAAGTAATACAAATATTGAATCGAAAGATCGAGTTTGGAGAGGTTGCTCACTCATGTCTTGATTAAAATTAAAGACGTTTTCTACAACTGGTTGTTTTTTTTCAAGATAATCAGAGGAAGATATAGTGAAAGGAAGGATGTAAAAAGAGTGAAAGCTTGTTAGAAGAAGAGTTTATATAAAAGAAGCAGCGTACCATGACCAGTAATACCTTTGTTATATCCAGGTTGAGTGTAAATCAATTGGATACAAATGCTCGTGGTGTCAAGAATCTCAGGGCCCACTTTAAAATTAAAGCTCTCATTGAAACTAGCACGGCAACCCAGTAGCTGCAAATTAAATTATATTTACATATGAAGAAGAGTTATAAAACTTAATGAATCATTTGGCATTCGGCTTCGATCGATGAAACTTTTAATGGGATTAAATGTCAATGTAATGCCCCAAACATCGGAGCATGTATTTCCTTACCGAAGCAGAACATGTTTTCTTAGTTTTGACAACTTTGGTGTTTTGCGAGAGAGAGATCTTCACGTAAAGCCCAGAAGCGGATTCCTTGGACTAATAACAATTTACGATACAATTAGCCAGTCCTTAGACTAATGATATGACTTGTAATTAATTTTGTGCATAATGTTTAATACTCCGGCGAGGAGAAAAGTTTTTGCATTGATATTTTTTTGCAGTAAGTAAAGTAGTTCAGGTAAACCCGGAAGCTTTATTTTCAAGGATGCATAAGCCTTTAAACAAGCAAGCTTGAAGTATTCATCCAGCTCGAGCTCACCTTGATTCCTTTGACTTCGAATATTGTCACCGTAAGTCGGGGAATATTTCCATTATAGCAAAGCGACACCAAAACTTCCCCTATGTTTGGTGAGAGTTCTCCAATTTCCCTTATTAAGTCTTCTTGAAATGCCTACGGAGAATTCGATACATATTTATTACAAGGTACTTCCTTAGTTTCACTTCTATTAGGAAAGGTATGCGAAAAACATCCTGCGATGGTGATGTGGTGTCTTCAAAACATAAACATCATGCAACGGGGACATAAGTTCTTTCCATAAAGAATTTATTATATTTCATGTCAAATTTAGATGAATTAAAATAATAATCATCGGCTTTCATTACTAACTTAACCGTGTATATATACCGTATTTCCCCGACAATAGGCCGCCCGCGTTAATTAACCCGCATGCTATCCTTCACATGTTAAAAGGGGTATCTCTCCTATGTTAAATATGCTTCAGAAAATCATTTTTTGATGCATAATCCGCCGTCTATTGTCGAGAGAATACGGTAATTGCCGGCTGACGATCGCTCCAGCTAAACGACATTTAAACTAGTTTCTACTGTACAATTTTTACAATGATTCTGTCTCGTGCTGTGAACAAACGTTAATTGTTAAAGCTTTTAAAATAATGACTATCCTAGCCATCAAGTACAAAATAAAGATGCTAAGTAAATGCTTTATCATATACCTGCTACTGGCACTTTTTGCAATTAAAATCAGAACAAGACGAAAAGAAATGTATCCGTAATGAGTTTTTGTTGAGTACATCCGCATAAATTTTTCTACCAACTTAACCCTGGGGTTTGAAGTGTATGTAGAACACGAAATGCGCAAATAATGTAATCCATAAGTCATCCAACGGTATGGTTTAATATTGCATTTAAGCATAACTACGTTATGGAGAACAGAACACCTCTACAACTTTCACCAGAGACGCAACGTGACTAGAATTTTGGCTGCCCATTATTGTGCAATGACTTTAATATAAACCCTGTCAAGAGTTGTTAACTTCTTCTATAAGTCATTTCTCTGTTGGATGCGGATGAAAGATAAAACAATAGCATTATAGTCTTTTCTTTGCCTTTAGTGTCTCTAGGCCTATTGTTTGATGTATTATGTGTACATTTCATAATCATCTTTATAACATTACGTTATTTATAAGCTTTCCTTTGTGGATGACTCACTTGTTTTCCAAAAGACCAGTCGACATCCTTAAGGGACTGGATTATGTACCCGATCATTGTGTGCTTTTTAGTATTTTCTTCAACATGGTAAATGCAGATTTTTAACGTTCTCTCAGCCATTCCAGATTTAGAAACCTGAAAAAGAAGGAAAGCGAATGGAGTTATCAACATTGGGAAACTTATACATAAAGTTTATTATTGAGAACATAGTAAGAAAACTTTCATCATTACACAGAGAGTTGCAAAGTTTAAAGGATGAAATAAGTTATTTTTTAAACATTCACATGTAAAAAATTGTCCTCAAGTTATTCATAAACCCTTCGGCCTTAACTTTATATTAAGATTTCAACACCTTACACGTTATAAAAACCACAAATCTCTACTTTTACTGCATCACCTTTTTGAGATTATATAGATTGCTTTACAATTTTATGAGTTTTAGATACACTGTAAAGGAAATTTGAAGCCTTGCTGTATAATAATAATTTACAGAAAGGCTTCACAAAGAATCTTCTACCAACTTAGCCACTGTTTATCCAGGCCCGTTTGCATTGTCTATGTCTATTCTTTCTGCTAATTTTACATATAGTGTTGCTATTTCGTATTGTATATTATTGAGATAAAACATGCTCAGCTTATCCATTTCTGTGCAGTTAACAAGTCTAGATTTCAAGTCTTACTTGTATGTATTATTAATAGCATCACTGACACGGCAATAAACGTTCGCAGATATATGTACGAAAATTAAAACTTGGACTAAAATACTATTAAGAATGTAGTTTTTCCATTGAATTCCGACTACGCTCACCCAAATACTCGACATCGACAAATGCGAACAAGTAAAATAATTAAGGCCGGGTCGGAAAGTGTAGAGCAGAGCAATAAAACTACGAAATGTTACTCTATTAGACTAGAAAAATGACAGGAAAGAATAAGTATAGCTGGCGTACCTGAAAGCCAAACGTTTCATTGAAATGAGGATGTCTGGTCGTTTTTTGAGGCTTGGACTGAAGGGTTCGTCTATCGTCAGGAAAGAGAGCAATTCGAACAAAAGGATTACATATGGAAGAAGCTCCATTGTTCCGAGGGTCGATTAGATTTCTAGCTTTAATCAATGTTACTAGCAATCTCTCTGACGTGGTTTCATATTCCAGGGCGTACCAAACTCGACCGAAGTGGTCGTCTGGGTAGGCAGCTCCTGCATCTTCTTCGTCGACTTGCGACTTGTATAACGCTGGATTCAAACCACCCAAGCCACTTGCTCCTGAAATTTAATAACCACAAACAGGCAGTCAGCTCAATCAGTAGTATCATTTATTTTCATGCCACTCTGTGTCGTTCTTAGTATGAGGTGAGCATTAACGTGTGATCCGATACCACAATTCTCCGTACTTTCTTTTGAAAAAAGGAACTTATGTCACAATTTATTTGGCAGAAAAAGTTGTGCTACAACAACCTCCTACGTTTTTCATCCTAATGTACCATTAGATAGCCAATTCCACTGAAAGCAATTATAGTGGTAAATTTAGTAAGCAGAGAATTAATAATAGTTCTATACTTTCATAAACCAACTAGCAAAATCAAACGACCGACGGTCATTTAATCATTCAAAAATCTGAGATGAATCGTGAAACCAATGCAAATAGGGCAAGTGGTTTTTAAGGCTAATAGTATTTATTGATGGATTCCCTTGTGGATGCATTTTCAGTTCAACAGGCAATGTACTTGAGCATTGAGCTCGTGAGCAATAACAATTTCGGACTAATCTCATTCATTTCATCTAAAATAGTTTAGACGAAGGTTCAACCACAAACTGCCAGTAGCCTGAGAGAGCACACAGCAAAACAGATAGGATTTAAATGAAATCAAACTGTAAAATCTTATGCAGACAATAGCTTAAGTAGTTACATAAATGGATTACCGACCAAACTCAAACGTTTCACAGAAAGATACTTGGAAAGTTCAAACTTAAAGGGGTTCTTTCTTCGCGTGACTTGGAAAAGTACCCTTCATGTAGTGAGAGTAATAACATTGCCGCATCGTAGTAGAATGTGGTTATCTAAAAAGGATGAGCAAGGCCATTTTCTGCAGTACAGATCGTGCTAGAGTTTGGCTGTAGTTACAATTCCCAGAAAGAATTGGGGGTATAACAGTTTAAAAAGCTTTTAGATAAAATTCTGTACATCAATAAACATCAAAGCAACTGAATGGCTGTAAAACTGTTGCATGTTGCATACACTGCATGAACATTGGGTCCCGAGTCTCTCAATCCAATCTAGGAAATCAGTTATTTTGAATTAACTATGCACTTACTTCTCATCTTTTCTTTTTGCTATAGATTTATTTACCCCCGGCCACTACATTCAGGGTTTTTATAGTCAGCTTTGCCATTCACCTAAAAAGAGCTAATGCTGTTATGAATAGGGGTTTCTAAATGGTGGTGTTTGGGGATCGGATATCCGATATCCAATGCAGATGAATTCAAGTTAAAAGCCCTGCATAAAGCTATATGTGCTCTATACTGTATGCATCAAAGTTCTTAATCATTCAAATGCAAATAAATGTTTAAAAAGTCGAGTGAAATGACGCTGAACTTTCTACAGTCAACAGTGACCGCTACAAATGATCTAATTAAATTACAAAAGTAGAACCACGTCCAACTACGACAACTTCTGACATCATAAAAAGAATCATAGCAAACAAGAAGTTGACCAATAACAAGTCACTGAAGAGGATTTGGCAATAATCAACTGGCGACTTTTTTTGAGACGGCAACCAGTTCAGAAATAAACTGCTTCCCAGATGAATCTGGTAAAGTCGGAATTTCCTTTATTCCGCAATCGAAATATGTTTGACATCCGTCATATCACCGCATTGAATTAAATCATACTACAATCACGCAGCAAGCATCCACCACTAGAGGAAACGAAGCATTCTAGTGACGCGAATTGAAGAGATGGACAGGTTTATCGACAGCTGCTGTTTCTCCATAAAATAACCCCCACCAGTAGGACATCCCTTTCATTACAAAACAGATTAGTTGCAAGATAACTCATCACTTTGTTTAGAAGAGTGGTACTAAAGCAAACCTCCTTTTACGAAACAACATTAACTGTCGTTGACATTGACGTATCTCTTTATTCTGTAGAACCCGATGAATGATTATACGCTACGCAGTTCGTTCAGCACTTCTTTCTAATGTTTCCAACAAAGTTTTTGACAATTATCGAGCGGCCTGCAACTTTTATTTTTAGATCTGTTGAGTTTTACAGGTAAATCCTTTGAAAATATCAAGTTAATGGGTAATATAAAACAGGAAATATAATAAAAGGTAACGATCACGTTGCATACACAACTCTAAACTGCACCTACGGGATGACCAAACATGATTTGCTTTCTTCACTATAATATACTTTTATAGTTGGTTAATTAGGTTATTTTTTTAATTTTCATGAAAATGTTTACCGTGTTTCATCAAATGAGCCAGTGGAGTGTCAGTAATAGATTTCCGCAGAATCATTCTACAAGCAACGTTTTAATGTAATGTTGTAAAAAACATGTTGTTTGAAAGAAATAAACTTTCAGAGTTCGGGACTTGAATATTCACTTGAATTACATACAACGGAAAGGTATTTAAAAAGGTAAAGTTCCTTTGCGTAACTTTCTAATAGAATAGTTCTGCCTGCCAGTATGCCAGCATAATTTATTTTGTCAAGGATTTTCACGCTAAATTGGTTCTGATAGAGGGGGATTTATTCATAAAATTTGTTTGAAAGTTTGAGTATACTATATACAGTTTAAAACGTAGATACGAGAGTACGGTTTGATATTGTAAATAATCTAATTAATTATTATTGCAGACTGCGGTAAATGAAACAAAAGCATAGCTTTTACTGCATCAAGATAGTATTTATGCTCATTCAGTTCTGAAATTGACACTTCTCTGTAATAGGCATAGCCATCCTAAGAGAAATAAACCGTTGTAAACGGGCGTAACGAAAGGCATGTAATTGTAAGCGCGCGGTGTGTGCAGAGTGAGCGCGCGGT